>CAIGRP010021435.1:0-16059 GCA_903798385.1 Fraxinus cuspidata | reverse complement strand
TTTTGAAAACTCGAAAATAGAAAATGATTTGAAAATGATAGAGAGAATAAGCCCTAGTTTTTCATTAGGTGTCACGTCGATAAGATTGATAAAAAATTGCTTCATAAAGTTCTCGTATAAGAAACGGAAATATGCTCAGACTGAGAAACTCCTTTATGAAAAAATATACTCTGTCAAAGCTCCCGGCACTATATATAACGCCCATCTTTCTAGACTCCCCTGTTAAACACTCTCTTCAATGGAATTTTTGATAATCTTCTTCCACTGCCTTCTCCTCACCACAGGTACATAAAAAGAAATTTCTATTGTCAGCTTCAAATCAGTCTTTCAGAATTAGATTTACAAAGACCTTTGCTATGTACAGTCATATAGTTTTATATCTGCTCACATGTTGCAGGATATTTGAGTGTCCAAGGTTCATCTCACAACCACCACCACCACAGCCACCAGCATGACCTCCATGACAACCATCAAGTATATGGCTTTCGACCCACAAAGCTATTTGTATTTGGGGATTCGTATGCTGATACAGGGAATATAAGAAAGTCTTTAGCAAATTCTTGGAAAGAGCCTTATGGCAGCACTTTTCCAGGGAAGCCTGCCGGCCGTTTCTCCGATGGCCGTATCCTCACTGATTATTTTGGTACGCAGTTACACTCCACCTTTTGCCTTATTTTCTCTCTTTTGATGGTTGACTCATCATTTTGTGCACTTTATCTTTTTGGCTCTCTCTCTCTCTCTCTCTCTCTTTTTGCTTGAATACACAAGTCAGCTTTATGTGCGTGGAAGAATTTCCATTATTGAGCATCCTTTTATTTCATTTGTAATTAATGTGTAAACAAGCGTGATAATTTGTGTGTTTCATGTGTGGGATATTGTGAAGTGGAGAAGGGCAATGTTATCAAGAATGTCTGTTTTGTGTATGACTAGTAATTCTAAGCAGAAAATATCGATGTCTTGTGCTTCATTTCAAAATTTTACACCAGTCTAATAATTCATCTCGCACATTCACATGTCTAAGTATCGATCATCATGGCTGGAACTAGAATGAGATTTTAGTCTGTACACGAGTTTTACTGTGATAAATCTCTTACGGGCGACAAAACGATCTCATATCTAGGTAGAGTAACATAATCTCCTTAATTAAGAACACGACTATATCATATCTAGTCGAGGGACTTTTTTCACTCGTCTCCATCAATTATTCTGGTCGACAATTACCTGAGTGGTCGCAAGTTCAAATCCTACTTGTAGTGGAAACAAAATTTTGAGTGTCACTGCCTTTCATTGTCCAATACCACTTTTCCCACCTGCACGATTCCAAAAATCTTCTGCTCCTTACTCTTTCCAAATCTACACATCTTTCAACAATGTCGATGTATGTGGCCTTAATTTGCATCTTAATCTTTAAAAATTATAAGAAAATATCTAATTTCTGGTGCTCAAATAATGACATGAACAGCTAAATTCTTGGGACTCAAATCTCCAGTAGCCTACACATGGATGAATTTGGGAAAGCAAAAATGGTTGAATGGGATGAACTTTGCCTATGGAGGGAGTGGTGTGTTCGATACTTTTGGCGATTTGTTGCCAAACATGAGCACCCAAATTGATTTCTTTGAGAAACTCATCAATGATTCAGTCTACACCAAATGGGATTTACAATCTTCTGCTGTTCTTATCAGTCTTTCTGGAAATGATTATGGTGCTTATTTAGCCAATGGTGGCGCTTTCCAGGTAATATTATTTTAGCCCCTGAAGGCAAATATTGATGAATTTTTCTTTTCTATTAGCAATCTACGTGTTGAATTATGATTGACACAAGAAAATATACTACTGGAATCGTGTTAAGAGTAAGAAAATAATGGGGCCTAGTTCTAGAAAAATTCGTTGTTAAACTGCTTACTCAATCCAGTTGAGGTTGTTGGACCACGACGGGGTAAATCTCAAACATCCAATCCCCCTTTTTGTCCGACTTTATACTTCAATCAAGTTGGCTAATTTGAGTCGTATCGAGTTGCTTTATCCAACTAACTCAATTGTAGTCGAAATTGCTTCAGCGTAACGCTCTCATACACACACAATCTTCCATCACGCACTACCGTAGTGCCTAAGTGCGTATTGGTTTCCCTAAAATTCATTTAATTATCAGAATTTGATGCTTTGCAAAACACGTACAATAGATAACATATTTGTGCAAAAAAAAATTGGTTTGTTGCAGAATGCTTAAGGACCATATTACATGCAACCTTCATTTATCAAATGTATCATCTCCTTGCCTTTTATAAAGAATCTGTTTCCTGATGCGGGCATATCGTAAATTGTCAGTTTGAGTGTCTCATTGGGGGAAAAAAAAATTAACTTCTTCATTTATTGTCATATATTGTTTTTGAGGATTAAAATTTTAATTTAATAATTAATTTTTTACATATTTCATGTGATCCACAACTTTTAATCCCCATCAGGCTGCCCTACACGAATCGATTTTTTACCCAAAAGCTAAAATTGGCCTAGAAAGTCTGACCACTGACTAGGAATTGGAGTCATTGTTGTTGACTGACCTACTCCATTTATTTGGGGAGCAAACATAATTGCTTATTGCATGCATCTGAAAGATGAATTCAAGGCGATTAGGTGGAAATTTTGATTTATTTATGAGTCTCCAACTAGATTTTCATGCCTTCTTCCTAAAATTCAATGTTTAGTACACCTGTATTTATTGTGATTAACCACCATCCGATACGATATCATGATGATTAAACTCACGAATTTATCTACGTCGGTGGCTCCAATGCTTTAATCTTGTCATAATACTCACATTTTTGTGAGTAAAACGTGTGTATGATGTGTCGCTAACATGACGACTAACAAATTTTGTCACATTTCTATTTCTTTAAGACACTATTTCTATAAACCAATTTAACATTCAATTTTGCTACTTGTATAAAAATTGGGTTACAGATTTGTAAATAGAATATAAGATGGTAGTTTTTTGACCTTGAATGAATGAAATTGAAATCAAGGGCCGAAAAATTGCCACCTCATTTCTGTTAACAAATCTGTACAAAAAGTCTGTACATGTAGCTGTTCTCTTTAACACGTGCCATTATGGTTTTCTAAAAACTCTTGCGTTTATAGGGTTTGGAAAGTTTCATTTCTAAGGTGATCAATCAACTCGCGGTGAACTTAAAAAGGGTTCGAGGATTGGGAGCAAGAAAAGTAGTAGTGACGTCTCTGCCACCATTAGGATGTCTCCCACGAAGCACAGAGACTTCATTCCAACAATGCAATGCAACTGAAAATATAGCTGTGGCTTATCACAATCTCCTATTGCAGCAAGCTGTGGAAAAGATGAACAATGAAACCAGAAATTCTGCAATTTCCATTGTTGATCTCTTCAGATCTTTTACAACTGTAATCGAGCAGAAACGAGACTATTTAGGTGATCCTTCCTTGTTCCCCTCTACCTTGTTCTCCCCTTCCTTTTTGAATCTTTAAATATCTTCGATCGCTTTGTTGAGCAGGAAATTTGAAATTTGAGGCTCCATTGAAACCGTGTTGTATAGGCAAGAGCGATGGCTACTTCTGTGGAAGTGTAGACGATAAAGGAGCCAAGATGTATTCCCTGTGCCATGATCCAAAATCCGCGTTCTTCTGGGACGGCTCACATCCCACGGATGCCGGATGGCACGCAGTATTTACAACCTTAAAGCCTAGTATTGATCGAATTTTCAAATATCAGTAGACTACAATATTAGCTACCCTCCGACATTTTAATAGTTTATCTTTAGTAGTGTGAATTGTGTTTTGCTAGTATTCAATTCGTTGTGACTTCAAATATGTAATACAGTACAACGGTAGCATTCTTACCGCACAGAAAATAATGGTATCAGGCTCTTTTGTAGACTTTAATGGGCTCTTTTAACCTATCATTTAAAGTCACGTAGAAGGGTTGTAATCCCAATGGGGCTACATAGCATTACTCTGTAAACTTGGCCGGGTAAGTTTGCATGACACCAAATAAGCCATCTGCACGTGCGATTGGTTATTCCCAGCTAGCACAATGTCACGTCGTCATGTATGCCATTAAAGGGTCATTCAATTGCGTACCCATTTTCTAAAATCACCATCTCCGAAGAAACTCCAAACCAAAATCTTTCGGTCTCTCTACCTAAGAAAAGCCGTAGTCGTCACCTGCTGGAAAGTTTTCCACTGCGGCACGCCACCTTGTTTATATATATTGAAAACCAGTGTCTACATCACTATGCATTCCATGGGAAAATTTTTAGAGGAAATTAGACACAGTACTCTTGAAAAAAAAAAAAAAATTTTGATTAATAAACTTAAACCAAATTAAAGTTTTAATAACCGTAATTATTACGTACATTAAAAATATAACACACTTGAAAGTCGGCAAAATCGTTCCAAAAGACTAACGGTGGCACTTCACGTGATATTTTTCACTTTTAAAATTTTTTATTATTAAAAAGTTTTCGTTTAATACTGTATTTTCTTCTAAGGCTATCGATTTTGAGTGATTTAAAATCTGATACAAAGCTTGCAATGTAGCCATGATAAATATGTTACGAACCAAATTTAAATGTCGAAAATTATTTTGCATGAATAATTGAATACAAAATAAACCATAATTATTAACTTCATTTCTTGCGAAATTTTTGACTTGTCATTATGAACTCATCGTTTATCGATTTTCAAATTCGAAATATGTATTTCAAAGTTTGTCGTGAATACTTCAAAACGATAACAAAAACCTCACTAGACGAAAAAGTAAAGTAGCCTGTAAATAGGTCAAATCTGGTAATGTCAAAAACATAAATTAAGAGAAAAAATATCTCATTTTTTCACTTTTCACATTCTCATTTTTACAAAAACATTAAATGTATCAATTGAATTGATTCAAACAAATATGAATTGAATGCAATATTAAAATAAGGTTTGAATTCGCATATTTAAATTTTCAAAAACACACATATGCATCTAATTAATTACTCCACTAAGATACTGTGACTTTTTCAAATAATGTCACTATTTCAGAGTGTCACTTTTCACATTTTCATTTTCGTAAATATCTTGTATGCATCAATTGAATTGATTAAAAAATAATAACATGAATTGAATGCAAAATTAAAATAAGGTTTGAATTCGTATATTTTAATTTCAAAAAACACACATGTACGTATCTAGTTAATTATTTCAATGAGATACTATGACTTTTTCATAAAAAAAAAAAAGTTCAGAATATTACTTCACACTCTCATTTTCGCAACACATTGGATGTATTAATTGAATTGATTCAAATAAATATGAACTGAATGCAAAATTAAACGAAGATTTCAATTAGTATATTTAAATTTCCAATAACACACATATATGCATCTAATTAATTGCTTCAATTAAATACTGTGAAAAATGAAAAAGTCGCAAATTTTCATATGTATTAACATAAAATAATGTTTGAATTCACATATTAAATTTCAAAAAACGCACACATATGTATTTAGTTCATTGCTCCAATGAGATACTGTAACTTTTTTTAGAAAAAAGTGACAATGCAACTTTTTCATAAAAAGTGACAAAATTCACATTCTCATTGAGCAAACACCTTGCATGCGTAAATGTAATTGATTCAAAATTTTCTTTTTCATATGTATTAATATAAAATAAGGCTTGAATTCGTACATTCAAATTTCCAAAATGCACGGGTATGCATCTCGTTAATTATTCTAATGAGATACTGTGACTTTTTCATAGAAAAGTAACAAAATTCACATTCTCCTTATGTCAAACACCTTACATCCATCAATAATTTAATTGATTCAAAGTTTTCTTTTTCATATGTATTACTAATAAACATAGATTAAATTGGTATGTTCAAATTTCCAAAAACGCACATGTATGCATCTAGNTGGTATGTTCAAATTTCCAAAAACGCACATGTATGCATCTAGTTAATTGCTCCAAGGATATAGTGTAACTTTTTTCTTTTAGAAAAATGACAGAATTCACATTCTCCTTTTATCAAACACCTTTCATGCATCAATGATTTAATTGATTTAAAGTTAATTTTTCATATGCATTGACACAATCTATTTCCTCTAAAGTTCAACAATGTTATTTTCAAACATGTTTCCAATCACAATAACACAATCAACAAAAAGAAACTTCATAAATGTTAATTATTTAGCTGAAAATTGATAATTTCTATTGTTACTTTCATAATCTAGGCAAAGAGAATACTAAACAATTTTAAAATAACAAAATTGGGGAAAAGGATCCAAAAACATAGTAGTAGTAGTAGTAGTAGTAGTAGTAGTAGTAGTAGTAGTAGTAGTAGTAGTAGTAGTAGTAGTAGTAGTAATTTTGTTTGTGTATTACAAGAAGATTTTCTCGATTTTTTTTCAGAGCTTTTAATGTTGAAGTAGCCTTTATCTTTTTCAAAGTTTTGAATAATGAATGAATTTGTGGAAGATTTCTTCTTTCTTCTTCCAAATTTCCCTTTATTTTTATAGTTTGGAGGCTTGTTTTTGTGGTAGCCGTGATTTTTAGGTTTGAGCGTATTTTGTACGTTCAAATATACCTAATTACCCTTTAATACAACTTAATCATATTTTTTTAAAATTACCCAAAATGTAGGGTATTTGTGTAAGTACCCCCAAAAAATTTAAGCTTTGCCATTCATTCACAAAATTGAACCAGAAATGAAAGGCCCAATATATTAAGACCAAACTCAGACCATTTTACATTGGGTTTAAATTTCAGCCCCTTAGATAAGCTCAAATCTAACAAGGCTTAGCCACAAAAATGACATGCTAGCACATTTCCATCAATCACTATTTCCAGCTCAAATCCAACAAATCATGTACCTTGCGAAATTCATATCTCATTAACTCTAAACCGCGGATTTGATCCTATATGGATTTCTTCCATCATTTCCTCTATCCAATCAAATATTCTAAGTGGTTTTCCTCATCAACCATAATTTCTTAATGCCCTGGCACTGGATTGAGAAAATCGTTGTTGGCTAGTTTTTGGGACACCAATTTTGGATGGTTTAAATATAAGATGTTTAATTAATTATAAATATAACGTGTTTAATTGACTAATACATGAATTGAATGTCGTCTTCTATTTCCTCAGGCAAATTCATCCCCTTCTTGTGCCGAAGATACACAAATTGAACAGGGGGCTTATCAATGAGATGGGCAAGTGCTACACATTCTGTGGATTTAAAGCTAATTGGCAAGTTGTACGAAACACTTGTTAGACCGGCCGTACTTTATGGTTCTGAGTGGTAGGCCACTAAAGGTGAGAGCATCCAACAAATGAATGTAGCAGAAATGATAATGCTAAGATGAACGTGCAATCATAAACAAAAAAAAAAAAATTGTTGGAAAAATTGATTTTAATTAGTTGATTTGACCAATTATTTTAGTGGGCCTTATTAGTTGGAACTTGGATAAAAGATTTATTTGGCCTAGTATATTATAATCCATGGGTAGATTACTGTAATGCATTTATTTTCTCAAAATCAATATAGGGTGAATGAGAAATTAAGGTCAGAAGATGAATACTTGAAATTGAAATAAATTGGAAATAAAAATTGATGAGAAATAGGAAAATGACAATTCCATATAGGAAAACTAGAAGAATGGAAATCACTTTATATTACTCAAGTTTGGGATTTGAGTTTTGACCCCAAGAAGTACCAATAGTCATTGAAAATGAGATGACATACATGTTAGTGATTGAGTCAAAGCACACACATGTGCACCGTCGTTGACCTGCTTGCTTGAGGGCTTGGTCTTGTGCTTAAGCCAAGTTGGTATATATTTTTTGATAAAATAATATTTGAATTATAATTATTTAAAATAATAATATATTTATTTTATTTATTTATTTTTTCTTGAAATTTCTGTATGCGACACGTGACGTCTTCTAGAAATTGGCGGTTGTCAGTTAAACTGTCTGTGTCAAATGAGTTGTGTCTGTTGAAGACACAACTTTTCGGCATTGTGTCTTTTGAACACAAATTTTCAACATCTATATAAAGATCCCTATACCTCAGATTTTATTCATTTCAAAATCAATTCTGATTTTTCTCTCTTACAAATTATATTCCTTCATCTCGGCATTATTCCATATTTTGCATTTTTTTTCTCGAATATTATTTTCGTGCATTTTAGTCCTTCAATTTTAGAGAGATAAAAAACTTTAATAGGTTCGTCGGGTCTTATAATTTGGAGTGCTACTATTACAAGTCGAAATCGTTGTTTCTTGGGAGACGAGTGCCGGAATACCGTCAGTACCAGTACGGCCATTATCTTCTTAAGGAGAAATAGTCGAACTTTTGTCTCGACCAATATTATTTTATTCAATTTATTTTGAAAGCCGATATTCTGTCCAACCATATATTTTCTGCAATAGATTATTTTAAATTATAGTACGGTAAAATCATTATTTGCCAACAAAAATGGTCTAGATAAAAAATAAGAATATATGCCAACAGTTAGAGGTGGTGCCGGGGGGGATAAATTAAGGAAAGGATGAATTGAGTAGCTTGGCCATGTTTTGCATCAACTGAAGTGGTCCTTGTTCATAAAAATACTCAATATGGTAGAGTAGGTCCGAAGAGGAAGAAGTAGATCAAAACTAAAATAGCTTGTTGTCGTTGTCGAGGATTGTGTTGTTTTAAATCTCCCAACAGATCTAGACGTAATCTTGTAGCTGATTACAAATTTATTGGAAAAAAAGCTTTAGTTATTTTTATTTGTTGTTATTTTGTTGCACGGTCATTTCACTCCAATATAAAGAGCAAGAACTTTTCCTGTTTTCTTGCAATTTGTGTATAATTTTTTGTTGGACGTGTCTAATTGTGCAATGCATGAGAGCCCAATGTTTACTCTGGATAATTTGGACTTCCTATGAAAGTTGGCCACAAGTTGTTTTCACCCCACAACACCCAGCCCTCAACAGTCCATCGCGATGTTTCTCATACTGTGCTTCTGCTAGATACTATGATGCATGTACGCTTCTTCTAGAGACGATCATCACTTATCATATCGCGTCGGATAAAGAAACTTCTTGAACACTCTAAATATGGTTCTAACAAGCTACATGTCATGTCATATCTTTTATAGATATTTTTTAATTTTCAGACGCTTGAGGGACTTCAGGAGCATTTCTCAAGCAAATATTCAATATGGTATATGCCGTGTCCAATGTTAAAAAAGTATAAAAATAATGATATAATAAAAAAATTTTAAGAATGTAAATCACCATATGCTTGCGACTTGGGCTTGAAAGTTTAATGGCTTATGAAGTCTATGATGCTCAAAGAATCAGAAGTTTAAAAAAAAAACTGAGAATAGGAAAATTTTCCCTTTCGTAAAGTACAGACGATAAAATTACTAGAAGGGAAGGTTTGAAGTACACTAGAACTTGTGGGTACGCATACCTTTAATGAAGATTCAATCGTGCTTAAATTATAGTAGAGTTGATGTCACATTGATAATCCACTAAAAAGCATTTTCTTTGTAAAATAGAATCTTTTAGAATTTGGAGTCATCATGACATTGATGATAGAAACTATCTAAGAAATAATCTCCAAAATACAAGGGATCTTGATCAGTCCACGCTTGTGAAAAATGTCATCGATTTTTTAAGCTTACCAAGACCCTTAAGCCAACCCCATGTTAATACTCTAAGCACGTACTATCTGTCAAGACATTACAAATCTCACGTGCTTGTGATTAAACACATCTTAGCTCAAAGCTCTTAAAACTAGGCAATCAATCAAGATATGCTCTTGAAGTTAAGATCGTAGTACTTTAATCAGTGACAATTGGTAATTTTACCATCCACTTGTTGATTTTGACCCCATCATCTTCAATTTTCTTAGTTGGTGTTACTCTATAAAACTCACGTTGTGACTTGTTCAAATCAAGATAACCCCTCGAGTAAGTTCATCTGAACTTAATACCTAATCCTATAGCATATCCCGACCCTTCCATATAAACACTATATTTTTAAAAAATGATTGATTTGACATCAACTGTGTATGAGAATAAGCACACTATGTGTGACTGATTCCTCTGAGGGCCATGGATTTATAATTACCTGGCATACTCAATCACTAAGTCCAGTGATTTATGATCAATTGTCTAATCACTCTTAATTCTATATTTGCAAAGTATACTGTTATTACCTCATTCAGACAAACATTTTAGTGGGGAACAGTTTGATTTGCCCTTTGTTTTACTATATCTGATAAAGATGACTCTATTGTGGGACCATTGATGGTTGATATGAATTAGGAAAAGAAAAATTACATCATATGCAAATTAACTATGAGTATGTTTGATTAAAAAATGATATCTTATAAGTTGGGGTTCAAAAGTTGAGTAGATCAATATTCATATGTCAGTTTATATGTCAAATAAGACGGATTTTGATCGACACAATTTGTAGATCGTCAACTAGTAACATTTCTTGCCAAACATGTTCTACAATATTGCACTTGTTGTATTCTGTTCTTAAATTCTCGACTTTGAAAAGTTTCACTTTATGAAAGGAATTGTGTCTCCATAACTAGTAGCAAGGGAAAAATAAGTTAGGTTAAGATTTGTCTTCGACAATTCAAATTTGCAACAAATTGGTCCCCAAAAGACAGCTTCAGTCCACTTGTTTTTAAATGGTAAAATGGTGATCTCTGCATTTTTCCGAACTGCCCGGCTTCTTCTCCCCTTCCTAATCTAGTACTTCCCCAACTCAGAAAAATTTGACCTTTTTGAGGATCAAATTAGTGCCCAGCTTACTACCAGGGGCAGAACCAGGAGAACAGAGTTGTGGAAGCAAATTTTACAAAATTTAAATTGTGATGACGAAATGGAAAATTATAAGGAAATTTTTAAGAAAATTTGTGTAAAATCTTGAAAAATCTATTACAAAATCTTGAATTTCAAATTTAGTACGGGAGCGCCCATGCTTACTACTAATATAAAAAATGGCTCTTGCCTAAAACATGAGTTGACGAATAACTTGTTCAGTCATAGTGAATTGATCAATCTCTTCGAAGAAATAATTTGTTTTAGAATTTTTTATATATTGGTGGTGATTAAAATTAGATTTTTAGTATATTTTGATAGAAGTTTTTGAAATATGTGGTTGAAAAGATGTGGGACCCATGAAAGATGCGATTAATATTAATTGTTTGACTTTAACTTAAATTAAAATCTGATTTTAATTTGTACCAGACAAGCTCATAATGTTGTTTGTGTGGTAACACGGTAACATTAAATAATATGTTCAATTAAATACAGAGATATAAATTCCATGTTTTCGAATTTATCAATCTATCGTCATGGTAACAAATAAATTATTCAAATTTTCATATTCCTCGTGGCTCTTGCTTCATAATAATTGTTTGACAGCTTATGGATATCCATGTGTGTAAATAAATGGTTGATTTTGTTAACCAGTTTTGGATAAACGACTAAAGTTTAAAGAAACATTTCACATCTCGTCTAAATTATTGAATTGCTTTTCTCAAAATTCCTAGTGCACACATACTTTGGCATTGATGGGACACAAAATAAACTTTGTACATAGACCTTATTGTGTCACAATCATTGCAATTCTTTTACTGTTATATGCAATTATTCATCATTTTATTAATTTTTATTTTTTGAACAAAACAATAGTTGAAACCTTTTTTTTTTACAACACAAAAGGTTATTTTTATTCATTCTTACAATAATATTTTTGATGCGGCGGAATTCAGAGGCGTTAAATGGATTGAGTCGAGCCACACGACTTGAGTCATGGCCGGGCCCACCTAGTGCGCTAGTGTGCTTACGAATAAGGCAAGCCCTGCACGAGCTAACTTGCTTCAAAAAATTTCAGCTTAGCTCACGAGCAACTTGTGGTCCATTTTTTTGTAAAAACTGAAAATTATATTTTTGCTCCTCGAAGTATAATGAAAACATGAATTATTATAAGGAAATAATGAATGTAAAAAATACTATTTTACCAAAAAAAAATTATGAAGTTGTAAAAACTATCCTCTCTATTAAGATTTGGGATTCCTACAATAAATAGACGGAGTTAAAATTGTACAAGAATTAATATTTTGTGTAAAAAATAATTAAAACAAATTAAATATAAAAGTACAATTATAAATCTAAAACATATAGTACCACCAAATTCGTGAAGATTATAATTGATGAAATCTTCAGCAATATTTTAGAAAACTAAGAACAAAAACCACGACTAATAATTAATAAAAGGAAAGTTGAAATTTAAGAAATAATTGGAAACAAAAGAACAAGTTTATAGTATTTGCAAAACTATACTGGTAAAGAGATTATAGTTGTATATTAGCGATATTGTAGAGAAATTTAGAATGTAATGAAATTGGTTTACCATCATCCCCATTTATAGACCCCGAGTTCAATATATAAAATTCAAATTTAAAATTTGAGTTCAGAAACGAGCCAAGCCAATTCAGCTCATTTGTGAGGGTAAGATAGCAAGCGACTCGTCTACTTAACACCCTTAAAGGAGATCTTTCCAGCCAAGATCTATTATGAAACTCATCAATAGCCAATTGACTAAAACATGAGCTAGTCCATTTACTTCTCGACGAACGGACATGAGATGTATGGACATGGACATGGACATTAACTCCACATAAGCCTATGTTCGGTCATATTTATAAATACTCAAATCATTTTTTATATACACATTTTGAAGAACTTACAAATATATACTACATATTTATCCATCACTTATTTTTATTTATTTAAAATTTAGACCGTCTATTAACAAATTCCAAACATTCTCTATTAGTGTGTTTGATTGGCAATGAAAATATATCCTAGAAAAGAAAATATATTTTTGTTTCGAAAAAAACAAAAACCTACACCCCCTCCCAAAAAAAATGTTTTCCTTAAAAATAAGGAAAATTAGACATATTTTTAAAAGTCGTAAAATATTTTCCATGAAAACAAATATCAATCAAACGCATCCTAATAGTTTGTTGTGGTTAAACATGCTAGAAGAGGAAATGTAGTAATGGGCCGAGCCGAGCCGAGCCAGAGCTCGAGGCTCGTGGGAAGTGAGCCACGAGCTCACGAGCCGAGCCTGCTTGTGGCTCGTTTGCTCGTGGGCAAGCTCAGCTCGGCCCACGAGCTCGTGAGCTCACGAGCCGAGCCGCGAGCCCACGAGCTTTTTGAAATCCTTTTTTTTTTTTTTTAAACGTTTTTTTAAAATTTTTCTTAGTATTTTTATGAGCACACAAGCCGAGCTCGTGGGCTCGGCTCGTGGGCCTTACCCACGAGCTGCTCGTGAGCTTGACGCTCGGCTTGTCGAGCTCACTTGCGGCTCAGTTTGGGCTCGAGCCCGAGGGGCTCGTGGCTCGTTTTTACGAGCCGAGCGGCCGAACCGACGAGCCGATTGGCTTGGTTGCCACCACTAAGGAAAGGGAACAATATTAGTACAACGGCCGCTTGGCTCGGTTGTCACCACTAAGGAAAGGGAACAATATTAGTACATTATTCAGTTGTCTATTTATAAGAAAGAAATTGTTGATGGGACAAAGCTTATGGGGTAATTGTGGTACATATTGGCCATACTTTTTGTGTCATAATTTGTGATGTCGGCAAGGAACCTAGTTTGTATACCATTTATAGTGTCCAACGTTGGACTGCAACTTGTGGAATATGGTAAACTACTTTATAGACTAAAGAAGTGGTACTGGATAATTCAGGAAAATTTTGTAAATAAGAATAATAATTTAATTTAATTATTTTACTTTTTTTTCCTTATTTGTGTCAAATATTGTCTAATTTAACTTAACAAAGATGACAAAATGATAATTTCATATATAATGCAATAGTTTTTGGTACGGAAGAAATCCATACAGTCACAGATACGAAGGAAAAGTTGCTGTATTTCTTGTTCAGTTAAAATGGGGTCTTTTTCTTCCTAATTTTTAGAAAGAAAACGGTGATGCAGTTTTCGATTTCGCATTGAGAGTTACATTTACTTTATCGTATAAACTCTTATCAAATAAAAATGTTTAGATTATGAAGAAGATTAATTAATTTATAATATTTATTGATGAATTTAACCATCCAGATATGAATTGTATTCTACTAATGTATTTAATTAAATAAGTATTAATCCACTAAAAAAATTAAATTAACCAAAAAAATTAAATACGACATATTATAATATTAAATATAAGAACTATTTCAGTAAACACAAACTCTAGAAAAATATTATTCTATCAATATATCATAATTATAACTTATCCCATTTTCCCAAGTTAGAAAATTTTATTATGTAATATAGATTTTAAATTTATAGAGTTGGTTTATGTTTTAGTCTTTATTCGATGTGGGATTATACCCCTTAACATGTTATACTATTATTCATTAAGACAACTTATCGCACATGTCGAATCCGTAATCCCATATATGGTAGTTAAATTTCATTTATTATTATCTTTTTTGGTACATCAGAATTTCCCATAGGTATGAAAGAAAAGTTCTTGTATTTCTCGGTAGCAAGCTAAATGATCAACAAATTTATTGACAATAAGTGATTAGTCGGTTTAATAGTGTATATGTAGTCACAAAAATTTCCATTAATTGAGATGCTAATTACATAATGGTATCTTTACATGCTTAGCTCAATGGTCGTTTGATAAAATCAAATCTAGAAAGTACAAAAGTGTCATATTCTAGTAATACATTTAATATATAATACTAATCAATATAATACGAAAGTACGAGAGGTTGGGCAAAGCCAAACACCATAACTAGGAACCCCAAATCATATAGGTGGTGGTTCGTGGGAATGCAAATTTTAGTACTTCACAAGGGAGAGACGACATAAGGGTGTAAGGTGGATGTCCGGTTAAGGGTCAATGTATTTGTAAGTTGTTAGAGCCCGACTCGCCCCAACTCAATGTGTGCTTCCTATATTTTTTTATAATTCTCACAGTTGAAGCTGTCTAGATGTACTATCTTGCTAAATCTAAATATTCTGCTTTAATACAAAACGAGTTGTGATCATTGAATTTTTACTTTACCATGAAATAAGATAATTGCTTAAATAAGAACAATTGAATATCTTAATTGTAAATGAGTGAGAATATCACCAATTCAACATTAAAGCAATCAATATAATTCAAGAGTTAACTTAGGAGTTCTTTAGAACTGAAGTTTATATATTTTTAATACAACGTAGAATTAAACAAAATCAACAAAATGAGTGGTCCAAAATTACTAAGCACGTAAAAATTATGTGTTGTCCCAACAAGTGAATGTAAGATATACAAGACATTTAAAATCTTCGTTTCTATTCTTTCATGTGATCACAAAATTTTTCATGTCTCTTGCTCTCATTTCCGAAAGGTACATCAATCAATTCCATCATATAGCACCACAATTTTCGCCCGTCATATTCATGTCTAAGTCCTAAATATCCCCGCCCCCCAAAAAAAAACCCTCTAACAAGCTTTCTGTTGCAAAGAAATCCTCACCACAAAAACTTCGAAGATGATTATTGAAAAAATATGGACGATAAATCCTTTCAAAAGAATTTTTCTTTTAAGCCCTCGATGACTGAATTAAATAATTAAAAAATAGTGGGATCCAAATTGGACCACAAACAATAAAATTGTCCCACTTGCAACCACCACATTAGTTTTGTTGGATAGATGCGATCGTTCTACATTTGTCGTTAAATCATTGCATGTACACCCCACCACCCACTACCACTTCCATTTTTTGTCTGAAACATTTGAAAATTGCAATTAATTATGTGATCATCAACTATGGTGTTTGAGATGTTAATTAAGTCCTTAATTCACGGTAGGCCAAATTATTCATAGAATTATATATTATTCAATCGCATATTCTTTTTTTTATTACTTAATAAAGAAAACAAATAAAGAAATCACAATTTAAATAGTCAAGACTCTAAATTATGACAAACAAGTATTCTTCTTGTCGTTTTTTTTTTTTTTTTGTT
>CAIGRP010021430.1:0-11793 GCA_903798385.1 Fraxinus cuspidata | reverse complement strand
TATTAAAATACGGAAATCATTACAAATTATATTTTTGAGATATACAAATAAATATAAATCTTCTTGTAATTGTAATTGTAAAATTGCAAAATTCTCTAATTAATGATTTGAATGTTTGAAAACGAGGAACCATGTGGCTTGAGTTTTAGGTTTCGAGATTTGTTGAGAATTTAATTTGTCGAAAACTTGACTTGTTCAAGACTTGAATTTCGGAGTTTGGATTTGCACTTCGAAACTTGGACTTGAACTTGATTTAATTCGAAGAAGACTTTGATCTTCTTGGGCTTGCTTGATTTAAAGAAGATTTTGATCTTTTTCATGTTCGTCGGACTTGAAGTTGAGAGGATTTCTCATCTTCCTCCAACCTTATGATTTTTTCAGCACTTCGTGATTTTCTTTTGTACTTTCACCTCTTTTTTTATTTTTCCTTTTTTCGTAATAGATATTTGATCCTATTTATAGGGAAAATCTGTGACAAAATTTTGGTAACTACTTAATTAATTTAATTAAATTGATTATAATTGAATAATTGTGAATCTAGAAATAATGAGACGGACCTTAAAATTTTACGGGCCTTAGTAGGTTTCCGTAAATTTGATTGGGTTAGGTATTTANTCACCTCTTTTTTTATTTTTCCTTTTTTCGTAATAGATATTTGATCCTATTTATAGGGAAAATCTGTGACAAAATTTTGGTAACTACTTAATTAATTTAATTAAATTGATTATAATTAAATAATTGTGAATTTTGAAAGAGTATAATAGGCTTTTAAATTTTTATGGGTTTTAGTAGGCTTTAATTTAGTAAACCTAGTTGTGCTAGTTATTTAAATTGACACAACCCATTATTGTTTGTTTATTATTATTATTATTTTTTTTTTATGTCTACAAAATCAATAAAACTCATTTCCATACAAACAAGTTCAAGACAATTTAATTGTCTAAGATTTGTTTTTTATATATACAAATTTTATACTCACAATCAAACGTACCATTACACTAAAAAACAGATGTAAAAAATTAACCTTTTAAAATATTCTCCAATGAAATCTTCTGACATTAGACAATAGTAATCCAAGTGCCCTTCCAATTTCGAGGTTCAAAATAGGAAATACGATGATCAATATAACAAAGTTTGAAGAACCTTTCTTTCCTGCCATCTTCAAGACGGAATCTCATATATGTGAATAGATAAAATTCCACGTCGAATAAAGAAGAAAACATAGACTAACATATAAAGACTTTTATTACTCTTAACAAGATCGTCATTTTAAGATGAGACTTCAAGTCTTAAAAACCTTTTAAAATGGAACCATAAATCTTAGTATGATATCGAAACTCACTAAACTCCAACGAGAAATTCGATCTGATTAAGACTCAGATTATGAGTACGCAAATTTCAAAATTATTACTTAAATGATTCACCATATTGTGGAGATATGTTAAGGAATAAAAGTTCACATCGAATAAAAATGAAAACTTATATCAACATGTAAGGACTTAAATAATTCCTCTTACGACGAAGCTCAGTCTTAATAATGTCCATAGAGCCCACTAAATTCAAATGAACAATTCAATGTGTTTAAAGCCCAAACGAGTTACATCTCATGGAGGCATAATAGGGTATATATCTTACATGGTCAAATATAAATACATTTAACCAGCAAATCTATCAGGGAATCCAGCCGATGAAACTAAAGAAAATTTAGCCAACAAAAAAAAATAAAAAAAGCTACTGTTAACAAACTCGAGTACAAGACTTCGAAACCGATCTGTACATCCATAAAGAGCCAACTGCCTGACAAAGATTCTATAGAAAACGCACTCTCAGTATATAGCGTATACATGAATTCTAAGTAACGCCAAAATAAAGTTTAAGCCGTCGCAGCCGCTGGAAGTGATTTGTAGCATGCTCTCTTAGCTGCACGAACAATATCTTCCACCTACCCATTTCACCATGACAGAAAGGTCGAGATTAAAGTTTCAGGTCATCAATCATGATTTAAGAAAAAGTTCTGAATCTACGTGTAATATTATTTTTATTAAAGAATGTGTGGTTGTAATAAGATCAAATAACTATTCAAGAATGTATTTTGATAAAAAAAAAAACATGGGTCTCAAACAAGGACTTAAATAAAAAGAGACTGAGTGAGTTGAACTGGGACCTGTGGAAGAGCCATTCTCTCGAGATTAGCAGCATAAGGCATGGGGACATCTGCTCCAGCAATTCTCTCAACTGGAGCATCGAGATAGCCAAAGCTGTCCTCAACAATTGAGGCGCTGCAAGAAAAGAAACACAATACATAATTCTCAAAAGATTCATTAAAATGTCATGCCAAAATTTAGCTTAATATGAATATTCATGAGCTTTTATTCACGTGAAATTCTATATAAAATAATAAATCATGTGATACTCAAGTACACAGAAGCCAGACCAGATTTCAGCGCCAACTCCATGCTGAGGAAACCCTTCTTCGACAGTTACCAACCTATTTGTTTTCCTAACTGAAGCATTAATTGTGGGTCTATCAAGTGGCCTAATTGTGCGCAGATTTATGACCTGTGAGGACAGGAAGAAGCAGGTAAACAAAACCGAAGCACAAGTACAGACCCCGAACTCAGCGCTTTCAAAACTAAAGAAAACCACTAATATAGAATATAGAAAAAGAAACATTCAATCTCAGTTGATAAACCTCAGCATCTATCCCATCCTTTGCAAGTGTCTCAGCAGCCTGAACAAGAACAAAGTTCCATTAGGAGACGATAAATAACTCAGAAAAGCATATTAGGTTACCACCGTAGAGTTCAAAGAAACTATAGAATAAGAGGAAATAAAATTGTCAGGCATATAGCGGAGAATTGTGGAAGGTTTAATCCCGCTAAGAGGGAGACTTGCCAGGATAAAACTTTATAAATCTACTAAGAGAGATTATCAAATCATCATTTAAAATATATAATTATGTATTGAGTGATAAACTAGTGATGCAAATGTTGAACATGAATTAAACACTGTGTATATATAGATATGTCTCATAAAGCTTAAGCTTAAATCACAATGCCCAAGAGTTGACCCCCTAAAAATTATATGAAGCATTCAAATTTCTCTCTCAAAAATTGAAAGTAAACTTTCAATTTGTTACCCAGGCCTCGTGCCCGGTTGTTCTCTTGCTTACTGCCCGCTTTGGAAGGGTACGTGCTCTCTTACTCATTATGAATTTCTTTCCCGTCCCCGGCCGTTCTCTTGCTTACTGCCTTCTTTGGAAGGGTACGTGTTCTCTTACCCATTACGAATTTCTTTCACGTCCCCTAAAATTCGAACTCAAACCTCTGCCCGATGAGAAATTTAAGTGAAATCCTAGTACCAATTAGGCAACATAAGATAATGGCCGGGCACAAGAACTGAGTCGTTACACAATTGGTTTATATATCCACATTGAACACCTATAAAGCATGGACACGTGTCGAACACGCCGACACATGGTTTTTAAAAAAAAAAACTACTGACACGATGCGTCTATTAAATTCTTTAAAATTCTTCATTCATATAGTATAAATATAGTTTTATGCTTGTTATTAATTTTCTAGTCAAAATCTTTTCAATATGAGTACGTATTTGTTATTTATTAATAACTTTAAGTTAAAAATATATAATAATTCTAATACAGAAAAAATAACCATGGCAGAGTGTCCGATGGGTGTCAGTATCCAACAAGTGTCCGACTTGAACACACTACTCTAGTTGAAGTATCCGTGATAAAGAGCTAAACATGTTAAAAAGCTAAAGAATGCATGAAGACAGACCGACCAACCGACCTTGAGAGAAAAGCCCACCATCTTTGAAAACGCCGTAATAGTTACATGTTTTCCTTCTCTCTCAATCTGTACATGCCAAACGGAAAAAATGATTAGCATATACCAGTTCTGCACAAGGAGGAGGCTAATCAACTCCATACCATTATGTAAGATGCATAAAACATACTTTAGCTTTCCCTATAGGGATGCAAAATCCAGAATCAAGAACTTCGGCTGAAACAGGGAAAGCTTCACCATACCTGTTATATAAATTATATATTGCATGCCATTAGAATTAATCATAACAATTGATCAATTAGTGTCAATCATGACATTAGTCGGTATTGGATCCTTACAACAGTTCATTTTCAAAGAAAACAACAGGATCAGGGTCTCTAATGGCAGCTTTAAGAAGTCCACGAGCATCTTCAGACGAATATGGGATCAGCACTTTCAAGCCAGGGCATGAGCCATACCATGCTGCATAACACTACATGGCACAGCTGTTAAAGTACAATTTTCAGCAAAATAACAAGTTATATCAAAATACCAAGCCATCAGAGATAATAGCATTTAGAATGAAATGCATTCGATAACATATCACATTGTCCATAAGAAGGTCATACAACTAACATTAAAAGGTGATTAACCAAGTAGCAAACCTGAGAGTGCTGGGCTCCAACACCAGCAGCCACACCATTTGGCCCCCTAAAAACAATAGGCACATTAATATTGCCAGCAGACATGTAGTTTGTCTTAGCAGCAGAGTTAATAATGTGATCAATTGCCTGCAATCAATATGTAAAAACAACATCGAATTTAAAAAAAAAACAATGGGGTCAAAAAAAGTTTACAGACTAATGAAGATCATAGCCGCTATAATGGGATAAAAGAGTATTTTGTAACCTCATTCCTGATCCATCCAATTACAAGAAAGAGGCTATCAAATGAATTTCAATTTTCTTGACACAACAGTCAGGACAACGGTTTAGAGAATAGAGAGCCTGACATGCGTGGTCACCAGCTTGTTAGAATGTCATATCAAATGTACGCTGTAACATGACAGTATCTAGACTACAAGTCACCTATTTTATGGGTAAATGGTGATCAACAACCTGCTTATGGGTGAAGGAATTGCCATTATTACTGGCAGAGGCTTCATTTATTTATTTTTCATTTCAAAAGTTCCTACATCTCCTCTGGGGAGTTCCAAACGTTCGCTCAATGCTTTGGAATACTCACTCAAACAAAGAAAATCTACAAACAAAAGATACACGAAACCTGCATTGCAAAATTAAATGTCATAAACTCAACAACAGGTCTGAGTCCATAAAATGCAGCACCAACTCCAATCCCTGTAAAGCCAGCCTGCAAATCAAGCGAGCGTATAATTCTGAGCGTGGATGAAACCAATATAAAATTAATGAAATTGAGCCTTAAAGGTCACCATGCTAGATAAAGTGAAACAAAAATTTTAATTATCTGATCATTTGAAATGGTGAAATATCCAGCAAGTTGCCACTAAGTTAATCAATTGAACCTCTGTGATTGGTGTATCAACAACCCTTTCAGGACCAAACTTCTGCAGGAGTCCTTTGGAAACCTGAAAAATAGCAGCTTCTCCTGATCAATATTTGATAATCAATTGATTTCATGTATTCACAGACTATTAGACATACACGCATACAGAGAGAGTGGGGATCTAGGGAGTTAAGCAAGCCTAACCTTGTAGGCACCTTGATATTCCCCAACCTGAAGTTATAAAGGAGGATGATGAGAAGAAACAAATAACTATATTTGGAAAAGTTCATGAGTAAACACTTCCCCACCTCTTCACCCATCAGAAAAACGTTGTGGTCTGCGGACATTTCCTCATCAAGAGCAGAATTTAAAGCTTCTCTTACAGTCATCTGCATCAAGTTGCAGTTTTCCCCATAATGTAAATTTTGAATCACTTAATAGCGGGACTGTACATATATACATCCCGTTGCCATTCTTCGTACAAGAGTGCTATCAGACTAGAAATAATAGACATAATAATGAGTTTGGATCATGGATGGGCTTCTGCCATTCAATTTGACGTCTAATTTCTAAAACCAATCATTTTGAAAAGGTTTGAATCTACGAACATGACAATAATTTTGAAACATTTGGCCAGATTAAATTAAAGCCCTGATTAAATTCAATTATAACGACATTACTTTCGCACTTGGACACTTGGAAGATAAAGGACATATTTAGAAACGGAAAAAATACGAGACTTTGCATAAAAAAGAAGGTAATTCATTATCGGATAACGGAATCAAGTACCTGCTTAGATGAGGAGGAATAACTTCTCAACTCTAATCCTGCAGGCTTTAGAAACTGGAAAACAATAATTATTAAAAGATAAAAAGCCTAAATAAATAAATAATAGCAGAAATTAAAAACTAAGTCGCAAACTAAATTACCGGAGAAGTAAAGACTGGAGCATCAAGTTTGTTCCTCATAATCCTCAACATCTTCTCTTCTCAGTTCTTTCACTAGAAAAAAAAAATTTATTGTGCAACATAAACAATATGGAGTATGAACTGAACAAATATACGGTACATATAGCTCACGATTGTGTAATATACACAAGCTGTAACGATCATGACGAAGCAATTATTAGCAGGTAATGAAAAAGAAATTAAAATCCGTACACAATTAATTTGAGAGCGAAACAGGTAGAGAGTAGAAATTAGCAATCTGTGTGGGTGTGCCTCTGGGCTGATCTTCGTCTCCATCTCCTTTTGACAATGAGTACTGCTACAGAATCGGTTGATATTTGTACGCGTGTACTCGTGGAAAAGCTGAAAGTGTGTAGTGGGGCCCACTCGAGTTGCAACGTGTTGGGAAGAACGAAGGACGAATTTTGATAATTTTCCTTCAGTCTACAGCATTCTAGGAAGGTAAAAGAATCTATATAAGTTTTTATTTTTTTTCGTCCACCCGTGAGGTGTCTTTAATGCGATTGGTAGGTTTTTTATTTTATTTTATTTTCTAACACTTATGCAGCATTGTGAAGTTTAATTGCTCATTTTCTATAGTTGCATCCACCATGTAATCATTTCTGAGGAGTGAAAAATTCTCTCTCAGACATGCCTTATTTAAGTTCATTTTAAGTTCATATAATTTTGACAAGTTCGTTATTTTTCATTTTAGATTTTACCATATAATCAATTTTATGACAAACAACTTTGAAATTTATTCCCACCATGTAAACATGTTTTCATATGAATACATCCAGATTTGCTTTCGAAAAGTTTTTTTATAGGCTTTTCATAGGTTCATTCAATTCTTTGCAAAATTTCAGAGCTTTACTTACATTTTCTAGATTGGTAGAAAAACTTTCTAGTTTTTTGAATACAGTCACTTCGAACTTGCGACTAGTTATGCGAGGAGATTGAGTAATTGATTTCAAATTTCATCTTGAGATTACTCATCTCAATGATAGTAATTATATTCTCCTTGTAGTACGTAAGTCTCTTTCTCTTAAGTCACTTTGATGGTTTCTTTGCACAATTTCCTGATTATGTTTTACAGAGGCCTTGCTTTTACTCGTGGGGAATTTAACATGCGGCCATTGGAGGGAAATCGCTATGTTTACATGCCTCATGGCAGGTTGTTCAAGGATTTCATTATATGTAGACTTTTAATTTATGATAGAGAAATCCATACATCCCTTGTATCTCTGGGACTCTTCTAATATCTTCACTAGCAGATTGCCATGATGGATTTGGCAATATTTGATGAAATAGTAAAGCTCCACCACAAAAATTCATAGATTATATTTTTGCATTCGATTGAAAGCATTTTCTTATAGAACGCTAATTGAACTTTCGTTGTCTGGAAGCATATGATTAAAATATTCTCCAGCTATTATTGCCTGGATAACTTTTACTTTATCTTCAAGATTTGAATATTCACTTTTAGGTTCTACAGACTTAAGTGAAGAGATTATATCATTTCGCGATGTGTTTCAGTTTGATTAAGTGTTAGAAGGTCGTATGCCGCTCTAACTTGTTTTCTTTTCTGAGCATAGGGTTAAGTGGTTCGACTATGCTGATGCCTACTCAATATTTTATCTTTGAGGACATGTGTTGGCAACTTCGACGACTAAGGGGGTGGTCCATTTTGGGATTTTTCAAAGGTAAGAGACTCACCTCACAATATATCTTCCTACGGCTTTTTGCACGGGTTTTTTGTGGTTAAATGTGTGGTTTTCCACAAATGACGTCAATCTGTTGACCCCCTTTTTTGTAATGTTCACGTGGGCAACAAGTGCCACTTGCGTCCACTCACGCAAATTCCAACACTTTTTGACCAGAGATCCAGACGGAAAAGGTTGGTGTTCTTGAACGTGAAAATTTCTCTAAGACACGAAATAAGAATGTTCGAGCGCCGACAATATGATCAAAGTTGATTGCATATAAACAAAGAATTATAAACAACTCAATAGTAGAAGTAATCTAAACTCAAGAAAGCAACATAGAAGATTAAGCGTGGTTTCAAGTGTAAAGGATTATTATGAAAACAAGATTTCAAAAAGCTCAAGACAGAAAAATAAGAACGCAAAGAATATTTCGACCAAAGGCCCCAGAGGTTCAGCGATCCCTTCTAACGCTTAGTCCCCCGTTGAGTATCCGTAAAGATTAAGCTCGAATCCTGTTAAATGTGTGGTTTTCCACAAATGACGTCAATCTGTTGACCCCCTTTTTTGTAATGTTCACGTGGGCAACAAGTGCCACTTGCGTCCACTCACGCAAATTCCAACACTTTTTGACCAGAGATCCGGACGGAAAAGGTTGGTGTTCTTGAACGTGAAAATTTCTCTAAGACACGAAATAAGAATGTTCGAGCGCCGACAATATGATCAAAGTTGATTGCATATAAACAAAGAATTATAAACAACTCAATCAAAGTAGAAGTAATCTAAACTCAAGAAAGCAACATAGAAGATTAAGCGTGGTTTCAAGTGTAAAGGATTACATTAGCCACAAATGTTATAAAGTTGCTTATTTATAAAATTCTAGCCGACATGTTAGCCGTTGGATACGTGGCCTCATTTCCCTGTCCAAACCTCACATCACTTCGTTTGCTATGCTTTTAATATATTGACAACATGTGAACCATCTTATACATTAGGCTAACAATCTTTACATTCATAATTATAAACGTTACATCAATCACTCCTAAAGATTGCATGCAAGTCCTCCAAAAGACAATAAGGGTTTTAGCTAAAGGGAACTTCGTATTGGACGTCTTTCGGTGTGAAGAGCTGCGGAACAGAGAGCTTCAACTTCTTCATTAACCTCTTATGTAATTCTTTGGTTTCAGAGCTTTAACCACTTATATAGTGCTTTGGATGAGGTATGCACCAGCTTCTTCTGTGAGGACTTTGGCCAGGGGGAGCTCCGGAGAATCGGTTTTTCTTTGACTTCTTTATTTTGATCACTTGGGTCTTTGTTAACTTGGCCAAATTTGACTGACATTTTCACGTGGACTATGACATGGTCTTTTGAGTGGAGCCTCGGCGGCAAAGCGTGACAAATTTTTTGTGTAAACTAAATATGAAAAACCTCAATAAGGGAAGGTTGATCGTGCAAAAAGCTCTGTAACATGAATGTGAAAACAATTAGTGATTGCCAGTTAAAAAGTAGAGCACCTACTATAAATTATAATTTGATAATCCATCTATACCTTTGTAAGCACTCTAAAATAGATTATTTTGGGTTAAGAAGCTTCTTAGAAGAAATTAAGGAGAAAACAAGTAAACCAATGAAATCAGCGTTTCTACCTAAAACACCATATGTAAATACCTATAGATGGTAAAGGTAAAAAACAACCATTACTACTTTCTTAGAAGAACAATCTCATGCAGATGGTGAGTGAGGTATGGAAATGTTATTTCAATGGCATCTACTTGTATATGAAGTGATGAAAGAGAACGAACTCAACTTTTTTTGCGTGGTATATGATAAACTCAATCACCAAACAGTGAATACTCTTAGTCTCACATGCATTTGCACTTGTGTTGTGTGCATGAAATTTGTAGGTTAAGATCCAATTTCAAACCAATTTTAGAAGTACGAAAACAAGATTTCAAAAAGCTCAAGACAGAAAAATAAGAACGCAAAGAATATTTCGACCAAAGGCCCCAGAGGTTCAGCGACCGCTTCTAACGCTTAGTCCCCCATTGAGCATCCGTAAAGATTAAGCTCGAATCCACTATACCGGCCAAAAATGAGCAAAGTTACAACCACAAGAACACAGAGTTCTCAAACCAACAATACAACACAAATCTCTCACTGAGTAAACTCACACAAGAGTTTTCTCTCTTTTTCTCTCAGAATTACACATAGTATTTTAGAGGAAAAAACAAAAGATTGGGGCGTAGAAGATGAACAGCCCGCAGCCAAAACCCTCAAAAATTAATCATTTCAAACCCTAAAGATTATACAGCATATTTATAAGAGATCACGAATCCAACGGTAGTAAACATGCTACATGTCATCAATCCAGGAGTAACAGCCTTTAGACTCTTCTTCACGAGTCATCCATTTGGGCTGAGGTAATGGGCCAGCTGCTTACGGCTTTTGGCTTCACAAATTCAGCAATCCAAACTTACAATCTCCACCTTTGCTGTATTTGTGCTAGTATAGAAATGGATTTCAGCTTAACCTCTTAAGCATCATTTGCTCTTATTACCTGTTCACAAAGAATAAAGTTAGAAATCTTCGAGATTCAACAATCTCAATCAATCTAAAAATTTTATAAGTGGTATTACCTTTGTTCCTAAATCAGCAGGATTTACCTTAGTGCATATTTTAACTAATGTAATGTTACCTTTATGAATTATATCTCTAATGAAGTAAAACTTAACATCAATGTACTTTGATCTATCATGAAAACTGGGTTTTTACTTAAGAAAATTGCACTTTGATTGTTAGAACATAGCTCCACCTAATTTTCTACAAGATCTAATTCATTTAACAAGCCTTTCAACCACAGTCCTTCTTTTTACAGCCTCAGTGGCAGCAATGTACTCTGCCTCTGTGGAAAAAAAAACTAATTTCTAAAGTTGAGATTTCAACTAATACATGTATTATTTATCACAATCGTAGATTTTCTGTTATCCAGATTACCAGCAAAGTCAGAATCAACATAGCCTTTTAGTTTAAAACTATTCTTATTTGTTTTGAACATAAGTCCTAAACCACAAGTTCCTTTTGAGTATTTAATCAGATTTTTCATGCATTCCCAATGAAACTCACCTGGATTGCTCATAAATCTACTCAAAACACTTACAGTATAAACTATATCAAGTCTAGAACATACCATCACATACATAACAAATCCAACTACATTAAGGCACATTCAACATTCTTTTAACTTCATCTTCTATCTTAGGAGATTGATCAGCAGATAACTTTATGCATCCAGGTAAATGTAAACAAATAGGTTTAGCATTTTCAAGGGAAAACATTTTTACCACTTTTTTAATATAAGATTTCAGAGTTAAGAACAATGTTCCGTTAATTCCGTCCCTGATTATTTCCATGCCCAATATTTTCTTAGTAGGACCCAAGTCCTTTATTTCAAATTATGATTAAAGTCTTTCTTTTATAGAATTGAGAGTAACAGAATCATGACCAACCAATAACATATCATCAACATACAGAAGAAGATAAAAGAATTCAGAATCATTATTCCTTTTAAAGTAGAAACAGAGATCATACTCAGATTTTTTAAATCCTAAGTTTTGTATACAAGAAAGCAGTATTCACATCAAGTTGTTCTAATTCTGGATCAAACTGAGTAACAATGGCAAGAAGTATTCTAATAGAGGTATATGTAACTACATGTGAGAAAATTTCGGTGTAGTCTATCACCTCTCTTTGAGTGAAACCTTTAGCCACGAGTCTAGCCTTATGTCTCCTGTTATTGTTTTTAAGTTACCCTCTTTAATCTTATACACCCA
>CAIGRP010021427.1:0-38987 GCA_903798385.1 Fraxinus cuspidata | reverse complement strand
TTCACCAAGCATCTTGCACAAACATTTAAACTTTGAATTCCAAATGAAACATTTCAATCAGGAAAATCCAAGAAGTTTGAGACGGCGAAAGGTAGGAGAAAAAATATTTACATGACAACACACCAGAAATATGAAAGATCCAAACTCTAGAAGGAAAGGATAAATCTAGCATATGCAAGCCATTGAAAATGTGAAAAAACATAAAATAAAATATAACTCCAAATGGGATCCTCTATTAAAACTATAAAAAACTGAGAAATAGGAACAATAATGAGAGATTACAGGCATGCAGACAAGATAATATACGAGAATGAGCAACAGATTTAGACCACCAATTGATGAGAGAAATATAGAGCATTTAGCTAAGAAAGACAGAGAAATTGCTTATTTAAAGTCAAAACTTGATTCTTCAAAAGATTTTATACAAGAGAAGGAAAAGCGAGAAAGCAANCCACCAATTGAGGCGTCTGCAGGAACTAAATGAGAGAAATATAGAGCAGGTAGCTAAGAAAGACAGAGAAAGTGCTTATTTAAAGTCAAAACTCCCATCTTCAAAAGATTTTATACTAGAGAACGAAAAGCGAGAAAGCAACTGCTTGAGCTATTGGTCCCATCAGTATAAAAACTCCCCTTCATAAAAAATCTAACTAGCACATTTTAACTTCAGCTTTTGATGGTTCGCAGTGGAAAAACTTAACAGTCCATTTGCATTATCTGAAACATAACTTCTTGGCAGTATATCTCTCAATGTTTACGTGCTTGGTTTCAAGGCCTGCAAGAAATCTGAGTCATTTTTTTAGTCTCTCAATGGAGGGGGTGACTGTTGTCACCTGTGGAGTTCTTTACACTTGTGGTCCCTATTATGAGTGTTGCTTTGATCACTCCATTCCAAACTTACCAGCAGCCCTTTGCCTCAATAATCCCGATGGACCTACCCATTTTGGGAACTATCTTAAATTTTCCGGAGCGTCTTGAAAAAATTGAAGCTTAATGATTCGACAAAACGTGTGCTTGGATTCAGCTTGATTACATGAATACCATAAAGCGAGGACAAAGATTGACCTGGGCCTTGTGTTGGATAGAACACGCTCACTCTCCTGTTATTTTATATGCATATCGTACGAACTTAACAGTGTTAATGTGAAAATGTGGAATGTCTCTATTTTCTGTAACTCTGTTAAAGGTAGAGTGAATCCTGGAATTTGAAGTTCAGTCTATTATGAAATTTCAAGACCTTAGATTTCAGAATTGACCTCTGTGAATTCCTAATTCTGTATACTTTTTTCCATGCAACTTTGTATATCTTCTTCTTGGGCCTGTTATTGTTAAAGGAATACGTTAACCATATTTTGTTAAGACAACAATTTATCCTCCTCTAATTATGAGTTTTTTCCATTAAAAGATAACAAAATTCAGTGAAAAAGCTTCTTAGAAGGGTTAATATTCCTATTTATTCTCATTTGAATGATGTTACAATAGTTCTCGAGCTACAGTTATTTCTCAACTCTCACGCCCCCCAATTTTATAGCCTTTCTAAGTTACATAATTCTATATAATTTCAGGCTGCTCCATCCTTTCCGAGTTCATTTCCACATCTCTTCACTGGTAAAAATAATCTTCGATGCTTGATTCCCTGTGCAATCGACCAGGTTTATCCTCTTCCCTAATCAAATATCTTGACAATCCCATAATTTGTGCTTTACATATCTAAGTGTGGTTTTCCCCATGATAATTTGATTTATGCTGTTTTACTATGATGCAAATTAGAAAATATTTTTTGCTTTATTCATTTCTCAAGAGTTACACAATTATTTAAAATAATAAAGTGCAACCTAGGCTTATTTACAGCTGTACAGGGAGAGCTTGAGGACAATAATCCTAGGAATATTAATAATATTGGAGAGTAGGAAACTGATCCAATATATGGAAATAATATTGTTCATCGACGGATTGGTCTGTGATTATTTTATGTACAGAGTGGTAGGACAAAATTCTTCATTGATATGAGATCTTCAACATACTAAATAGTTTGCCAAGGTTAGGCTACTACTGTAGTGATCTCGAAGACTCGGTTTCTTAAAGCTACCCAAAGAGGCGTTCAGGGAGAATTGTTTCAGGGAAAAAAAAAAAGAAAAAACACCCTGCAACAGTCCATGGCATTTCTATAAGCCTAATAAAAGGTAGATTAATAAAACAAAATGATAGATTTCTACTTGTAAGATGTCTTAATGTTTGATGTGTTATCAAAGAAAGCTTTGAAGTCGATAATTTTTCACTTTCCATAAATTTAAACTTTTTGTTGATAGTTTCTCTAACTGAAGCAAGTTTTATAAGAAAGTGTTGTGAAATTTGAAATATATATCCATCAAATCTTAAAATACTTCTTCAGTCTCATAATTGTCTCTTTTACCTCACATTTTCGTTGTTGAAGAGACTCTGTGTTTGGTTGTGTAAGGAATTATGTATATTTAGTTCTCAGTTTGAATTTGTAAACTGTACATCTTTTAAAAAGACTAAGATATAGTGTCTCTGGTGGGTGACACATAAGCCTAAAAATAAACCAATAAAAAATTAAAAAAATGTAAAAAACAAAATTATACACGTAATAAACCATGACCCATCTAACAAATTTATAACAAAACATCTCAGCAAAATTAGAAGTCTAATTTGCAACTAAATCGTGAAGTGGATCATCAAAGTGGCAAGGTAAAATTAGCAACTTAGTTGTTATGTGACTCACGTAAAAGCTCAGTATTTCATGAGTAGAACTAAAGGTCCAACAAAATAAACAACTTACAAAACTATTGAAGAATTTTGCCTGCTTTGGCATTAAAAGAGGGTTGGGGGTGCGAAGACAAACAAAAGAAAAGGTGACGTTAAATGTTGCAGGTCTCTTGTCACTAGTCGTTTGGCACCAAAAGATTCCAATTTCACTTGGGGAGGACCAGGGCACACACGGATGACTACTTGCACTTCTATTTTCAATTATTATATTTTTAGTTTTTAGGTTGAATCATAATTAGAAAAGCTCAAAATCCCTAAAAGGCTCTGGCCAGTGAATAACCAGCGAAAAAGCTGAGCTTGGTGAAACAAACATCTTAGAAATGGCAACACTACGAGTACAGGCATCAACGGCCTTGAGGCTTATGCCCTAAGGGGTGGTCACAATAAGTGAAGTTGTGAGCCTTGAAAAACTTCTGACGAATGTGTTGCATGGGGCATGCCTCGTGATCTAAGTCGGGCACGCTTTTGAAAATACTTAGTCTATAAATATGAATTTGTGTTCTTTGTGCAATTGTTGATAGGTTTTAGTTTAATTTGAGTCTGTTCCTGTATCTCAAACTAACACTTTTGTTTTCCTTTTTCCTCAATGTAAGCTTTTAATTGGATAGCTTTTCCTAATTAAGAAATCATTTATGGAGAGATTGTTGAAATTATGTTTGCAAACGTTGATATTTACATCAGTTTCGTATATATGGAAGCTAACAGATGTTATCCTGTCAAGAGACATCATATTATTCATTGTTTACTCATTTGCTTGTAACACTTGTACTAGTCCTGCCAAAAGAATCAGATGATCAGCTTGTAAGTGGGACACAAACTTAATACATCTGAAACATAAATTCATAGCATCACAAGAGGACGTAAGTGGTTAGGAGAAGTTGTTTCATATTGAGTAGTGAACTGATTTTAAGGAGTGCTTGCTGGTTGTTTTATCTTTTTATCACTTGAATTGATGATTTTTACGTTGACCTTTTAGCGGACATACAACTTGGATTATCAGCAATAGTTTATGTCCGGGGATCCTCCTCTTTTGTTATGGTGTGGCATTTGAACTATCCACATGCCATTACTTTTTCTTAATGGTTAATGACTCTTTAAGCGATAACTTAGCTTTGTTTGATCAGTTTTTAGCTCCTCCACTTCTCCTCTCTTGATGACTCTTTCATTCAATTCAACATTTATTTGTTATGAAGTCAGGAAGGAAAGAGGAACTGGTCCAGCTTTCTACCTATTAATGTGTTCTTCATGCTTGGCCTCTGTCTTCCTTTCCTAGTTGATCTAGTTAATGTTCTAATCTGTTTATCCTGACTTTTTTTTTTTTTGGGCTTTAATTTTGACTTGGTTATTTTTCAGGATCCTTACTTCCGAATGACGCGAGACGTGGCTCCTCGGTTAGGTTATCACAAGCCTGCTTTGATAGAATCATTATTCTTCCCTGCACTTCAGGTTTCTTTAAATCTTCTCAATAAAAATTAATGATATGCAATGTATATCTAAAAGCTGTCTAGGAATATTGCTAGTGAAAATGGTCTCCTGCATTTCTGCCGGGTAAGTAGCTGATTTTGCCAAATGCTCTCACGGTCCTCGCTCTACCAGAGAAGTCCTCTATTTCTGATATGAAGCTTTTTTATATCAAGAATTGCTGTTTTTATCATCACATGTCAGTAGTATCATTTCATATAATTAACTGCTCCTTCAATTGGATTATGAAGCTTTAAAAATTAACATGATCTTCTGGATCGGAGTACTGATATTGTGCTTTTCTATGCACGGTTTGGTTTCTGAAAGCAGAAATAAATTCTGTACTTTTGTGTATTGAATAGCTAAACAAGCAGCACGTGATTTATAGTACAAAGGGAAAAGGGAAAAATGGAAAGAAATATCTTAAATTAGGAGAGGAGAGAATTAGCCTAAATTAGCAACCTAATTACCATTTCCCTAATTATGAGAATATCTAAATATGGAACAATGGATTATACTATACAATTTTTCAGATTTCTACGCTCTCCCTCAAGTTGGATGATAAATATTAACCATGTCCAACTTGTCAATGAAATCGTCAAATCTTTGTCGAGGTAGTCATTTGGTAAATATATTTGCGGTTTGTTCTTTAGTGGGAAAATAGGTCATGCAAATAACTCCGTCTTCAACCTTTTCATTGATGAAGTGCTTGTCCATTTCTACATGTTTGGTTCGATCGTGTTGAATCGGATTAAGTGAAATATTGATGGCTGCTTTATTATCATGGTAGAGCTTGATCGGGGGTTTTACCGTTACTTGTAGTTCTTCCAAAAGTTTCTTTATCCACAGTCATTTACATATTCCTTGTGCAACTGCTCTAAACTCAGTTTCAACACTTCTTCTTGCCACCGCATTCTATTTTTTACTCCTCCAAGTTACCAAATTTCTCCATATGAAGGTGCAATATCCTGTAGTTGATCTTCTATCGTCTATTGAATCTGCACAATGTGAATACTTCCACTTTCTTGCTTTCATTCTTCTTGAAGAATATTCCTTTTCCAGGAGGTTTTGAGATATCTAAGAATTCTGTATACTGCTTCCATATGAATTTCCTTTCGAGAGTGCATATGCTGGCTTACCACACTTACCACAAAAGTAATGTCAAGTCTAGCATGAGATAGGTAGATCAATTTTCCTTCCAGTTGTTGATATCTTTCCTTCTCAATTGGATTTTCAATGTTTCCTGTTTTCCTTCTCGTATCAATAGGTGTCACTTGGTTTGCATCCAAGCACGCCCGTTTCAGTCAGGAGGTCTTGGATGTATTTTCGTTGTTAAACACCAGTATCTCTTTTAGATCTTGCAACTTCCATGCCTAAGAAGTACCGCATTTGTCCCAGGTCTTTCACCTCAAATTCGTTTGCTAGACTTCTCTCGATTCTTTCCATCTCACTTATATTTACTCGTGTTACGGTTATATCATCAACGTATACAATTAAAATGGTCTTCTTCCAGTTCCCCATTAAGGAAAGCATTTTAAATGTCCAATTGTTGAAGAGGTCAATCCAATTTAGCTGCTAAAGACAATAGAACCCGGATTGTATTCAACTTTGCCATTGGTGCGAACGTCTCTGTGTAGTCAATGCCATATGTTTGCGTATGTCAACAAGATGAGCTTTATATCATTCTATTGTTCCATCAGCTTTATACTTCACATTAAAGACCAATTTGCAAACTACAGGATTCTTTCCTCTCGGTAAATCCGTTACCTCGAGTATGATCATCTATAAACGTAACAAAACATTTTGTGTGAGTCTGATTAGGAACTCGTGAAGATCCCTATAAATCACTGTGAATCATGGTAAATGGTTTCTATGGTTTGTATGTGGATTTTAGAAAAGTAGTGCGTTTGTGTTTTGCAAGTTCACATATTCCACATTGAAAGTCAGTTTATGGTTAATTCGAAAATATGGAAGGAAATACATGTCTTAAGTATTGTAAGTTAGGTTAACCCGTTCTATAATGCCACAATATAATATTACTATTCCTAGAGTCAAACTTAGAATCACAAATTTTAGTTTGACATTGCTTACTCACATTAGCTTCTTCGAAGTAGTAAAGCCCCTTACACTCTTTAGCGTTGTCAATTGTCTTCCCCGTTTATAGGTCCTGAAATACACAGTGAGATTGAAAGAATTTAACAAACCAATTGGAGTCTTTAGTTAATTGTTTGACATACAATAGATTACGGGACATGTTTGGGACATTTAAGGACAAATTTTGAAGTTATAAACTCATAGATACAAATACTCTCATTTCCTGCAACGGATGAGAGTGACCCATCTGCAATCTTAACTTTGATATTTCCAGCACAAGGTGAGTACGAGGAGAATAGATGGAAAGAATCAGTCATGTGATTGGTAGCACTTGAGTCAATAATCTAGGGAATTTTATATTTTGAGAAAATACTTGAGGCTTGTAGAAAACTCATTTGTGGGCTAATGAACTCGAATGATCATGTGCGGATGATTGCCTTGAAGTTTGAAGGCTAGAGAAGATTTGATTGAGTTGTTCTAATTGCTCCGGGTTGAATGCTCCATTTTTTGTTTATTTGGATTTTTGTGTTTGGTCGACCAAAACTTGATAGCCATGATTTTTAATATTTTGTCTTGGCTTCCAATAAGTGGGTTTGCCATGTATATCCCAACACGTAACTTCCTTGTGTCCAGGCTTATGGCAATCTTCGCACTAGGGGCATCCTTTTTGTTGTTTTTGCCCTGACCCATGTGTTGTTCCTTTTGATGATAAGGCTTCAGACCCAATTCCAAGTGGCCCAATTTTTTGAGTGTCCAGCAGGTCCAAAATTAGATATCCCAACAGCAGGCCTATTAGAAGGCTGTTCCAAATTAGAACCTGTATTTGGCCCAAATTTAGATGGCCCAAAATTAAAACCTATGACCCCGATTTTTTTAGCAAGAAGCGCCGACATCTCCGTTTCTCCACCGCCGATCATTCCTCCATCATATCTTTTCGACGAGTCTCTTCTCTTCTCACCTCGGCGAACACATCCCTGGTTGAAGGCAGCAGTCAGTGACCCAAAATCCTTCCTCTAACATCGTCCAAATTGCAATTGAAGCCGGCCATAAACTCATAGACTCGTTCATTTTCTTGCCCTTTTTTGTACTTGACACTATTGCCAGCGCATTCCTACTCTTCTTCGCTACTGAGGTCTAGTTCTTTCCAAAGGGAAGTCATCTCGAAGTAATAATTTGAAACTTCTCTCTCCCCCTGTTTGGTCTGCCAGAGCCTCGTTTTGATTTCAAAAATCTAGGAGAAATTTTCAGTTTCGGAATATATTTCTTTAACAGCATCTCAAGCATCCTTTGCCGTTGGGAGGAAGAGGTATGTTTTTCCTATGGATGATTTCATGGAATTTACCAACCATGCTATCACCAATGAGTTTTCAGAGTTCCATTTCTTCAAGAGAGTGGCATCAGTTGGCTTCTTTGCATCTCCCAACCAATTTCCCCTTGCAATCGATAACCAATTTAATTGATTGAGCCAATTCTCTGAAGTTTATTCCGTTCAATTTTTCGACCGTGAGTTGAAAGGAAACATTTTCTCCTACAGTCGAACCCAATGTAGAGTTGATTTCTGCCTCACCGTGTGAGGATTCTGAGGTCATGGTACTGTTGACGGGGATTTCCGTCATTGATTGCTAGGCTTTATAGAGCCTGACTCCGATATCATGAAAGCAGAAATAAATTCTGTATTTTTGTGTATTGAATAGCTAAACAAGCAGCACGTAATTTATAGTACAAGGGGAAAAGGGAAAAATGGAAAGAAATATCCTAAGAGAGGAGAGAATTAGCCTAAATTAGCAACCTAATTACTGTTTCCCTAATTATGAGAATATATAAATACGGTACAAAGGATTATTCTATGCGATATTTCAGATTTCTACAGTTTCCCACAGTAATTCTAATTGTATCATTTTGTCAGCAAAATCTTAAAAATAAGTTCGTGATGGTAAGCATTTTGATCAAGAGTCAATGTGAAGCCAGTTCGATCTTATTCTGAAATTATATTTTTGCAGAAATAGTTCTCCATTATAAGCTGTCAGATATCTTGTCAATGCAATTTCCTACCTCTATGTATATGGAATTTGTTTGCAGTTGTTTCAGGCTGCAAGTTAGGCAATTGTAGTTATAACTTTTGTGAAATTACAAACTTGCAGGGGGAGACAGGAAAAATGTCTGCCAGTGATCCAAATTCTGCCATCTATGTGACTGATTCTGGGAAGGATATTAAAAACAAGGTTATACTTCTGTGTGTATTTTCCACACATCTCACTCTTTATCAAGTGGAACAGTAATTTATCCATTTGGCATACTTCTCTGCTGGGATAACATCTATGATGGCATATATTGTCCTGCATCTCATGACTATATAAATTTGGGGAGTGTTGTAATTATGGGGTTGGATGCATCCATGCAGTAATGTCTTTCTGCATTTCATCACTTGCTATATGATATCATTAAGAAATGCCAAAAGTGAAAATAGATTCTAGTTTGATTTAAGTTTTTGAGAAGCCCATTTAGAAAAAAAATAATTGTTTACCAATAAGTTCCTTTCAAATGTAACTCCACGGCAAGCCATAATCAATGGTTAAAAAATTAACTTCATTGCTAGTCTAACAATACGTTACTTGTCCTTGAGCATCATCAAGCTATAGCTGGGTCATTACTTGGTAATTCACTGGGAAGGGTGGATTGGATATTGGACTAATTTATATAGACAATTTGCTTAACAGGGCTGCCAAACCAGTCAAGCACTCATTCTCATCCTTGGCTGTGACATTTTTACCCATAGAACTCCTTACTGCAAAATCACATCATATATATTTTCACATCAGTTATTGAGTTCCTTCAGCTAGTGTATTTTCCTAACTGTAACGTGGTTTTAGGGTTGAAGGTTACTTTTGGGCATTAAACATCATTCAAGGGTTTCATTAATCCATATTTTATATTATAAATTTTTTCATTGTACTTCTTTATATTGATTATATATAACATTTCAAATTGATCTTGACTTTGACAGACCACAGAAAATAAACTCCTGTTCTTGATACCTCTAAATTAATCCATGTCTTGTAGCAGTAGTCAATCATGAGTTCAAATCTAAATGCTTATGCTGCTAAACTCCTCTGATAATGCTTTTTTGGTATTTAGTGTAGTTACTTTGGCTAAGAGTAATTTTATTTTCAGATAAACAAATATGCTTTCTCTGGCGGGCAAGATTCTGTTGAAAATCATCGAAAGTATGGAGCAAACCTTGAGGTACTATATAATTTATATCATCTACTGGGTAATAAAGTTGGAACTATATTTTTCGAGTTACATATCCACAATTTTCACTTGTTTTCAGGTTTCACATATAACCTCTACTTGCATGTTTTTGGTAGCTGGGTAGTTGTTTAGCCCGCCATGTCTTGAATAATCTTTTGTGCAAAATACTTGGGATAAGGCACACTAATCTCTCTCTTGCCTTCCTTTTTGATGTTTTTCAGGTGGACATACCAATTAAATATCTCGGTTTTTTCTTGGAGGATGATGTCGAACTCGAACATATTAGGACGGTAAGATAATAATGTATTTACTATGTAAGTTACACATTATACTTACGGTGGAATTGCATTTGAATTAATTTTTACTTGTCCTTTCCTGTTCTTACACAATCACAAACAATAATCTCTTTTTCAAGTAATCATCATATTATAATCTCTCAGGAATATGGAGCTGGTCGTATGCTAACAGGTGAAGTTAAGAAACGGCTTACGGAAATTCTAACAGAAATGGTTGAAAGACATCGCAGGGCCAGAGCTGCTGTGACAGATGAGGTATTTGGGGGGTTAATTTATTAGTTTTATCTCAAGTTCCTGTCAAACAATTTGATGCTTATTCAGCAAATCCTCAGAACCAAATCAATTCAAGGATTTAGTTTTATAGCTAATAAGCATTTGGAGGAAGAAAAACTAAAGTAACTTTGCATAATGAGGCTCTAATTGTTGTATACTCGGATATATATTTCCGGCATATGAATTCTCGATTCTTGATGGTGGTCTAGAAAATTAAGTTCTCTGTCAATTCTTCATTAACCTTTTGTCTCACTTCTGTTAATGCGACTGGATACAATTGCTACAACTGAGTCACTGCCTAATAGGTGGAATTTAAAAGAGAAGATAGATCCTTTTTAGGACAATTACTTTTGGAATACGTAAAACTGGCGAAATCATATTTTCCAGATGTCAACTGCCAAGAGCTATTTCTACTTATAAATTTGTATGGTTATGTTCGATTAATATGATGTCTATGCTTTGTTTCCACAGATGGTAGGCGCATTCATGGCAGTGCGGCCACTTCCCAACATGTTCAACTAAATTGGAAGGAAGTGATATTTGAAATCGAAAGAATTTTGTTCTTCCATGGATCATTTTTTACACACCTGGTCAATTTTCCTGTCTAATTGAGTCTTAACTTCTTTTTTAAGCTTTATGACAGAGTGGAGGCAAATATTGATAAATGTAACTTGCATTTTCTTGACTTGGAATTTGTGTCATTAACCAAACAATGGGTAACTTTGTTAAATTACTGCTAAAAATATGTTGGATACTAAGATGCGAGTGTTGTCCTCTCCATCTTGGTAATTGAATGCTTTGGGACTACAATAAAACAATAAGTAAATCAATGGAGCTCATCCTTGATTTAGTCATAATAATAATAAATAAATAAAAAGAAAAAAAAAGTGAATCTATGTGACACTTGGCAAAGAAATCATTACTCACAACAGAAAAAAAATAGAAAAATTAAGAGGTTGAACGGTATTAATTATCCCAGGGTCCGTACGGATGCATATAATGAAATTTGATCTTCATTCAGAGATGAGAAATTGGTTTTGAGTTATTGATTTATTGAATCGGCTCAATATGTCAATTGGGACGGAGGGTCTCACTCTAAAATGGGGATGGATCATTGCAAGGAAGAACAAATAAATTAGAGATTTTGAGAGGGGAGAGTGTCACGTCTTTATATTCCACACCACTCTTCGACGTACAAAGAGTATGTCTAAGGTATAACCATAGAGAATTTCAACTTACGTGCGTACAAATTTATAAACAAGCAGACTAATTTTTAGTCAAATTGGTTTACCTTTGAGTAACGTTATATGCCTAGAGTCTAGATTATCATCATTACACTATCACATAAATCGACGACTATCTAAAATTTTAATGATGCAACCAACATGTCAAGTTGATGAGCTGCATGTTGGCTAAGCTTAATAAATTTACTTAGAAGTGAATAAGTCAAGTTGAAAATTAGTGAGTGAGCAATACTTTCAGAGTCAATGATATTTTTAATTTAAAGTAAAAATTATTAATAATATATGCAAATATAATTTTAAATATAAAAAAAACTATTAAAAAGTAACTTTTACTCTTAAAAATTAGCTAAACGTGGTTGAAATCTGTCACGTGGAGAAGAGTGGTTGGCTTTTCCTTTTCTGTAAAGCCATTTTAATAATAAACGTGGTTGGAGGCTACAAGTTTCCCCACCACTGGCAAGCGGCTGAACTTGGTCTATTGGCGAGTCGATCATGCTCGTTTTGGGGACGGGCTAGGCACGGGTTGACTTGCATATTTTTTTTTAATAAAATTTCAATTATTTTTATTCTTTTACGTTTCGTCTTTTGGATGAACTCACAAAAAAATTCAATTCAACAAATAAATAAGACCAATTGAATCAAGTAATCAACCAACTGCTTACCCCACTTAACATCCATCCTACTAAAGTTATATAATTACTAGTTGTTATCACGTGCATTGCACGAGTTTTGTATTTATTGCATCTTCATTAGCGTAGTTTTGTACATTTTTCAATATTACATGAGTAAATCATCTAACAAGCATGACCAACTTTAAATGGAAGCCAGATTTGTGCTACTTTATTTTTTTTTTTGTATAAATTGCTTAGTCATTCAGGTATATGTAATTGTTTTTAATAATAATACCATTATATAAATAAAAAGTTAATTACTCATTGCTTAAGACATTTTCGCTAGTTTTCTGTTTAGATTAAAGTTGTTCGTATTAGGAACCTAAATACACTAGTTTCAAGTTGTAAGTACGAGAACTTTGATTGTTATTTTTATGTCATTTTCAATCATTCAGTCTAACAAGCGGACCAACCTCTTAAGAAATCATATTCAATCATGGAGAAGTTAGAGATTGCTTATCCGTAATACTTTGCATATTGAATCCTTTATAGGCTAGGATGTTGTCTAGCTTTTCAATTCCAGGCTTCCTAAAAACGGACGAATTAGAGAAAAAAAAAATTACTTGACAATGAATTGGGAGTTAGAAAAAAAGGAACGGAAAGGCTATTTACATCCACAAAAATTATATATATCCAGTTTTTTCCAGTAAATTTGCTTATATTTTAATTTTAGGTAAATTTACTTAAATGGACATATAAAAGAAAGGTCTGACAAAGGGTTGAATTTATTGGAGGAAACTGTGGTGGTTAAAGGTTGGGTTAGAAACTTGAGAGTTCATAGGTAACATTCTTTTCCTCGGTTTTCAATTTCTATTCAATTGAAGTATAACTAGCTTTGATCTGAGATTTTAATATTTTAGGTGTTATCAAACCTGCAAACAGGAAGAGCGTAATGGATAATATCAGAAAATTTACTCCTTTCCCCTAAATGGATAATGCAGTCAGACAGCGTTACTATGTACTGATTGTGTAAGTTTTCCAAGTTTGAAAAAGAATGCAAGTCTGTGTTACATTGCAGATTGAGAAACAAGGTTGAAGTAGCGGGGATAAATTTAGTAATTTTTAAAATTATAATGGGATAGATTTAGAGTGGGATAAATAGATAAAAATAACGTTCAAATTAATGAATTTAATAACGTAAGTATTGGAATAAACGTAGATAAATATAGTACTTTTTATAAAATTTTAAGAAGGATGAACTTAAGAGTGTGATAGATGTATAAAAAACGAGAATGAAAATAGCTGAACCTAAAAAGAACACCACGTAATAGTAATACGTAAATTAATTATGTAGGGTTTGCACTGCGTCCGCAACCATTTGAGTTTAGTTTTGTTTCACGGAATAAACTTACATTAGCACAATTAACATATGTACCTCAAATAATGTAGATGCAAATTTGATCCACATTCTTACAAAATTCATTCTTTCAAAACTCATTTTCAACCATACATCCTTCAATAAAATAATATTTTCAATCACATCCAAAACTTTTCTTTATTTTTAACTACATACATATATATATATTCTATCACATAAATATTTAAAATGCATTCTTCCTTCAATAATGCGCATCAAATACCCCCAAATTGATAACTCGGATTCGTATGTGAAATTTTGTTAAAAAAATAAGAAATTTTAAAACAATAAATAAATAAATAAAAATAATAAAATAATAAAATTAGGAATTAAAAAGAATTTTAATTTGAAAAATTGTATTTATAATATGAAGAAAACAATTAAGTAATTTGAAAACTATTTCCAAAAATATTTATAATAAAAACAAATCTAATTAAACAGAACAAAATTATGAAAATTAAATAAAGAATATAAATATTATTTAATTAAAAATGAAAATTTTTTATCATAAACAGAAAAAAAAATTTTCAAATAAAAAAAATATTATTTATAAAATGAACAAAACAATTAAGAATTTTTAGAACTATTTCCAAAAAAAATTGTAATAAAAACAAAACAAATAAAATAAAAGGAAATTATGAAGATTAAATAAAGAATATAAATATTGTTTAATTAAAAATGAAAAAAAAATTTATTATAAAATGAAAAGAATTAAAAATAATTTTAAAGGGATAAAAATATTATTTATAATATGAAAAAAACAATTAATAAATTTTAAAATTATTTCTAAAAAAATTATAATAAAAAAAATTAAATAAAGAACATAAATATTATTTAATGAAAATTTAAAAAATTAAATTAATAAAGAATATAAAAAATTTTTAATTAAATTTGAAAAAAAATAAATTTTTTCATAAAAATTAAAGAATTAAAAATAATTTTAAATTGGAAAAGAAAATCAAGAAAAAAAGTCGTCAACTGGGCCGAATGTAATCAAGCAGTCGGCCAAAGCGGCTATTTTTCGCCGAAAATGGCGAGAAATCACCATTTTAGGTGAGAATAAGCTGTGAAATTGCAAAATAAACACATAAATCACTACTATACACAATAATCTATCTAAATAACGAGGAATAAACATTATACATAACAATTTAATCAACAAATTTTTGAAACATAATAAATCAATAATCAATCTCATAATCCCAAAAAAACTATCCTTATTGAAAATAATGGTCGGATTGTTTAGTGGTCAGCAATGAGTTGACTGTGATGATAACTTCTTCGACTGAATCACGACCGTTAGATGTGTGAGCAATTTTGAAAGTTCTTTTTTTCTCTCCAATCAAACGCCTGGTTGAAGATGATGGTACTTTTGGATTTTGATATTTAACTTAATCATTTTAGCATCTTTTAATGGTACCAAAGACCATTATGGGAATATGGTTTGGTCAACTGGCCATTTCTTTGTATTTCCTCCTTTACCCGGCAATTTTCTTGTATTTCCTCCTTTCTTGTAGGGATAGTTCGAATAGGGAAAAATTCAAGGGGTGAAAAAATTGGTACAGTGTGATAAAATGGAACAATTCACTGTTCTTAACTACAGTACCTTTCCATTCATTTTCGGGAAAATTGTAGCTACGGTACCAAACATCTCACCTTTATGTAGACTTAACTCAAACCTTTCATTCATGCCAACAAAGGTACCAAACCTTTTAAAAATCGTAATTCGAGTCCAAATTGACAAAAATCGTTAGTTTGATTGTTAGTTGATTAAAAATCAAAAGTTTGACCAATTGTTAACTATTTTAAAGGGCAAATGAATAATTTTACATTTTTCATATAAAAAATTTAAAATAAAAGAATTAAGAAAACCCCAATCACCCAAAAATCAGTTCAGTATTTGCTGATAAAATAAAAAATTGGAATCCTGCTAACTTCCTCATCGTCATCGAAAGTTTCACTGGAATCTCACCGCTCACCGCTACCTTCATTCCCATCACCCAACCAAGCCAGTGCCAGGCTTCGCGATCACATACCCATCATAATCCACCTCCAGCTGCCTGTCCAAAAACTTGGTTGTCGGCTCATGTCAATTGCAAAAAAATAACCCACAAACGTTCAAATCGATAACCTCCCCACTCACCACATTCTTTACCTTCAACCCCCAAAGATCTTTCCCCGTACACCGCTGTCACCATGGAATTCCACAAGACTTCAATCTTTGGGTTTAATAAAGCTCTGCTTTGCATAATCTTCAAAACCTTAAATTCATCTCTTCGGTGGATAATGTAAACCTTAGAACCAGGGAAGTAAAGGCGTTTGGCTCGGAATCGCTTCACCGATAATTCTTCACGAATTTCACAATTATTGAGCAAGGCATTCATGTCTTTGGCCTAGAACCTGCAAAATCCACATGAAAATTAGCACGACATGCACAGAATTTCAACTTGGTGAGATTCCCACACTTCATATAAATCAGAATCAAGGTGAAAATGGAGGAGATGGCAGTGACGACAGCGTTGAGGAAGTTGGTGGTGCCGACGTTTGGGATCGGGTGGGTCAAGGAGAAAAGAATGAGAGAGCATTTTAAATATAGTTTTTATTGTATTTTATATTAAAATTTTGAAGTTACTATTTTACCATTTTAAATTGGTCAAAGATTACTATTATAGTCAACTAACAATCAAACTAACATAAATCATCTATTTGGACTTCAGATGCTAATTTTTGAAAGGCTTGATACCTCTGGTGGCACAAATAAATGGTTTGAACAAAGTCTGCATAAATATGAAATGTTTGGTATCGCTGCTGCAGTTATCCCTTCCTTTTTTATACAGTAAGGACATGCAAAAACAGCTTTCCCCATGTACAGATAACTTTCCATGGAATTTCACCAGAAAACTCACAAAGTCCGGGCCCCACTGTTTACTTAAAAAAAACTGTGCGGGACCCCCGTGAGTTTTTAATATTCTGGTGAAATTATGTGGATTTGGCTCCTGTACATGGAGCAAAACTCATGCAAAAAAACATGGATATGAAGTAAAATTTTTTGTCCATGCCATTTCAAAAGCTGGTGGCTGTCTTTTCTTGACTTTATTCTATTATTATACTACCTTTTAAAGACTGACAGGTGGACGAAAAAAATTAACATATTAGAGAATGTAAATCTAAGATTAGGCCAAAAGGCCGGTGCTTCATTAAATCCTAAAGAAAATCTAGCACAGAAATTTGACATTAGAATGGGAACACTTCGACAAACAATTCGATTTATTTCCTTTTCGATAGGACTTTTCAAATTGTGGCTTATGCAAACTTACACATAAAACTTGGAATAAATTATAATAATTCAGCCACATGAATTTCATTTATTCATGTGAAACCCGTATTTGAGCTTCAACAAATAGTTGAACTTCAAAATTGAAATTCTCAAACTAGCCATCATTTTGCATAGCATTAAAATTATGATCACCAAAACTTGGCATTAATAAGATCATGAATGAGATCCTTTGTTTAATTTTAAAAAGACAATGCTACAAAAGTATGGTGACCAAAACTTGACATTAAAATTTAAATTTTGTGTTGTTTATTGCAAAATATTATATTCAACGGCAGTTTTCAATTTGTTTCAACCTTTACAACTTCACACCCTATAGGTATGGGCTCCATTTGCTTCTTCTTTTTTTTTTTTGGCAAGTTCAATTATAAGGAGACTATCCCAATTATATTTATTTGTTCATTTTGCGTTTTAATTGCTTTGCTCCATGGTTATTGGTATCATTCTCTTTCCTTTTGGCAAGTTCATTATTTGGCAAGATGGGCTCTCTCAAGAAATATAAAACAAATTGCGAATAAGCCTCATAACCTAAGCTAACGATTTTCATTTTACACCTGAGGAGCACACTATTAAAGTTGATGATAATTTGAAACAAAAGTGAGATGTTTGATGACGACTAAGGCCAGGGGCAAAGCTAGGGGGGACGAGGGTAATGGCCATTAAATATTTTTCCATCACCTTCCTAAAACTCTTTAATATATGTAAACCTTCACTTGATCTATCTCTTTAGACAGGCCACGAGAAACGAAGGCCACTTGCGTATTTATGTTTCTCATAAATGCCCGGCATAGTCCGGTGGGTCAACTCGTGTAACGACCACCCATGTGTTGATTTTTTCCTTTAGAAAATTGAATGGGAATTTGTGTTAGTAGGCATAGAAAGAAAAAGGGAATAAGGGGGGAAGAATCTTGAGTTAGAAAGCGTGCCGTGCCAAAAAGGCTACTTTTATGAACCACTCGTAACGATCAACCTCTCTGTCTCATCCGCACACACCTTTTATCATTTATTATTCCCTGAGGATTGGTAAAGTCCAAATGAAAACCTTTGCGTTCAAAGTGAAGAGCATAATTTACGCGATTGACCCATCTTGCACTTGTGATCACTATGCACGCCACGTTTGCGACCTCACATAAAATATCACATTTTTAAGAAGTTTTGATATATTTTTATTATGAGAACAAAACGTGTGGTTTAGTTAGATTCAAAGGCAAAAGATTTAATAAGCTTTTTCATCAATGTGTTACGTTTTGGTCTACTAGACAGATCATGTGAGAGTCAACTAAACAAAAATTAAAACAACAAGCCACACAAGCAAGGTACTCTGCTTAGTCCAGCCCCGTCACAAGTGCCTTCCAATGCGATAGGGTAGTTTGGCAAAGCCCTTGAATGCCTCGTCCAAAGTGATACTTCTGTGGCGAAGCGTCGACCTCGTGCTGCAACATATTTCCAAGACATTTTCTTTCACGATGAGCCTCTTTCAATGGCCTCGTTTCGTATATATCAAAGCACATTTCATTGACATGGATATGACAACTATGTAGCAACATCGCTCATTAGAACTTTTTAGACAACTTCTCAGCCTACACAGGCTAGTGCGGCTAGATGCATATGACAACTAAGGATTCAAACGGTGGATGGGCTCGATTAACAAATCATGTTTGATAGGTGAGTCGTTAGTGTGAGATGACGTGTCAAGCATTCAAAAATAACTCTCCTCTCTTGGTATATATACTCACACATAGTAACTTCTTAAAGGTAATCATAATGTGAAATGAATCTATAATCTCACTTAGAAACCCTACACCCTTCTATTATTCCATTCACCGTGTCTCTCCTATGTCTAATATTTTTTGACAGTTTGATTTGAACATCAAAGTTCCCATGGTTGTCGCACCCGTCAAAGCTACGATGACTATTAGTCTAACGTAATTGTCCAAGTGTTCAAGTAACAAGTGAAGTCGGGATCTATTGGGGTCATACCTCGTTGAACTTGGAGGTCAAAAATAGGTAATAGATCCAATCAATCCACACGCATTAGGCCCAATTTAAGCTTGTAGAGGACTTCATCGACTCATCTGCATTGTGTTGACACAACCCAAACCATCTACAAACTCCTTTCAATATGGTGGGCTAATTGGGACGGTCAACTAGTCATTTTTCAATCTAAAACTAAAAAAGCAAAACATTCTCATTGGCGTATTTTCAAATTACATTGTTAAATTGTTTATGAAATATTATTAAAAAGCTTTACAATTTACTAATAATAGTGCAATCTTTAATCGTTTAAGTCGATTAGGCCGGTTTTCATTGGCCACTCGGCTAAAATATCCAACCTTACATTGCCCTCCGTAGTTGGTTATCCAACCTTTGAATTGGTCCAAGTCAACTAATTTCGATCCAATTTTTAAATAAACTGGATTAATCGAGGCTATAGCTGCCATGACACCACTAGTTGGGAACAAGAGTGGAGGGTTGCTTTCTTATTTTCATTTTTCTTTTTCTTCCCTTTTAGCTAATTTTGGAGATGATGATGTATACAAGAATAATAGAAAAAAAAAAAAAAATGAATAGCCCACTTGCACAGAGATCAAAAGTTTGTCCAAGTAAAGAACGAAACTAATTAGAACCTATTTGCCATATTTTCTAAAATTTAAGAACCTCAACTTCAACTTTCCCTTCAAAGGGAAATTCACTACTACTTTTCTATTCCAAATATTCCAAATTATATATTCCTTTAAATTCATTACTTGTAATCACATTTTATGAAACTCACTGACTTACAAGTTCAAAAACTTATGTCATATGTGGGGTTAGAAGTTGTGTGACGAAACTTCTAATAAAAAAATTAACAAATTTTGATAAAAGATGATAAATGTGTAGTTGAAGAGTTGATAAAAATTTTAAATTTCATAAAGAAGGATTAATGTTTATAGCTTGACAAGTGGATACAATTTTAACCAAATTTTATCGAGCAACCACTTTATCAAAGTGATACTCCTATATATTTCAATAAAACGGTGGCGTAACTATAATGGTCCTAAGGTAGCAAATTGGTGGCTCACTTTTTTTAAGTAATGAGGAAGATAATCAAAACATGCCACTGAAAGATATAATGTCCCGAATTTTAACGGAATGTGAGAAGCATATGATTCGGAAGAAATCGAAAAATATATTGGGAATCCTATAATCTTTAATAAAGAAAAAAAAAAGTATTTTTGTAACTTTATAGTTTATACACTTGCTAGCTTCCAACTTTGGCCTTTTACTCTTGACCTAATCTCTCCACTCCGTTATCCATCACTCAATAAAGTACTGATGTCAGCACTTTTACTCTCTTAAATTTTTAATGAACTCATATCTTTAATCCCCACACACACCCCCAAAACTCACCAAAATCCCATGTCCTCAATAGAAGTTGAACTAGAAATTTCCAACCACACCGCCACCGCCAAACGCCGAAAGTACAACCACTATCATAACCGCAACAAGTCTTTATTGCCTGGTCTTCCCGACGATATAGCCCAGATTTGCCTCTCTCTTGTACACCCTTCAACTCTTTACTCCGTTTGCCGTTCATGGCGCCGCCTCATATATTCGCCGTCTTTTCCTCCTTTCCTGTCGATTTATGGTATATTTTTCTCTACAAAAGAAGTAGATCAAGCTTCTAATCACTCAAGATCTATTGAGTTCTCGTGTTTTGAGCCGATTTCTTGTAAATGGTTGTCCCTTCCGCCGCCGCCGCTGGAACCACCGCACCGATTTTTGTTCCACCACCCTTCGTTTATATCCCGGAAACTTCCTATTCAATCCGTTAGTGTTTCAGGGAATTTAGTTCTTCTCGCCGCCACTGCCGATCAATTCCTCCCTGCCCTCTCTCGGCCACTCATTTTTAACCCCTTGTTCCAGCGGTGGACCTATGGCCCGCCATTCGCCGCCCCTCGACGATGGTGCGTAGCTGGTGAATCACGCGGTGTCGTATACGTAGCCAGTGGAATTGGGTCCCACTACAACACCGAGTTGGCTCGGTCTGTCGAAAAATGGGACCTTAAAAATATCAACAACAATTATTTACGATCACGATCTTGGAAATGGGAAAAAATGGGAGGACTGAAGGACGGAAAATTCAGCCGGGAAGCCATTGATGCAATTGGATGGAGAGGAAAGCTCTGCATGGTGAACGTAAAAGGCGATGCGGCCAAGGAAGGCAAAATTTATGACGTAAAAACCGACTTATGGTCTGAGATGCCGGAGGGGATGCTGGTGGGGTGGCGGGGCCCCGCCGCCTCCATGGACGAGGAAACCATCTATGTGGTGGATGAGTCAAAAGGTGTATTAAGAAAGTATGATTCCGACAGGGACGTGTGGGTGGAGATAGTGGTGGATGATAGGCTTAAAGGGGCTCAACAAACGGCGGCGGACGGTGGCAGGGTTTGTGTATTGTGTGGTAATGGTGGTGGAATTTTCGTGGTGGATGTAGCGGCGCAACCGCCTAAATTGTGGGTTGTGAATACTCCGGCAGGGTTTGAAGCTGTAAATATTCATATCTTGCCTAGAATGAGCCACACAGTACATTAATTATTATCTTTATCTTATTAGACAGTGGATAATATGTTTATTGATTTATTTGTATTTAAGCATGATTTTTATATAATGATGAATACTGCTTGAATTTTGAATGTATAGTTTGGATGAAAATGAGTGAGTTACCAGATTCAAGGAGCAATATTGGCTTTCTTTTCCATGCTATTATTAGCTTTGTAATTGTCTGGTTAGAAATGATCAAATTGATTTGAATCCACATAAATTTGGCAATAAACTAAGAAGAAAATGATTTATTTAGTCCATCTCAAAGCCCTTGTATGAGTCACATTTTGGGGGAAAACGTATTTTGAAATCAACCCTGCTACATGTACATTTTGGTTGATATCCAATGATGTGGCAGCTAATTTTTTCATATCATCGAGTGTCAAATTTGTACAGTTATTTTAATTCTTTTTAGAATGATGATTTTTGGGAGAATATATGGTTAAAAAATAAGAATTTTTTTTAATTATTATTTCATTGAAAAATGTGTGATTGAAAATGAATTTTGAAATAATGTACTATGTTTATGTTGTTGAACTCCACCTTGTTAAAATTTCATTTTCTTATTTTTTAAAAATCAAAACCTGACCAATTTATGCATTTTTATAAAGGGAGATTTGTAACAGATGTTGCAAACCTTTTAAAAATGTGCAGTCAAGCCCCCAAACATTTTGATTTTAGCACCTGCATTCCGAACCTTTTTTAATAAATGTACGAAAGGATATCTAATGGTTTTCTGTCAAAAATTTGCGAGTTCATCAAAAATCAAACGTCTTACCTAAATTTGCCCTATAATGAACAGTAAAAATATCTTTTATCATTTAATGAATTAAAAAATATATAAACAATGAACAAAAAATAACAAGAGAAATACAAATTGAGAATTTTACAAATGCAAATCTTGATAGGAACAAAGAACATTATTATTGGATAAAGATGCATAAGGTGAACAATATTATAGTTTTCAGTCATTTTTGGCTGAGGCTTTTGAGGGTGGTTGTGGAGTGGTGGTGGCGGTGTCATTACAAGTTTGTGGTTGCGTGGCATATGATGTTTAGCCCTATTTTTCGTCGGTTCTTCTAAACTCTTTTTTTTACATGTTCATTTTCTATCACACATTTACACAATAAAAAATACTGCACATAAACTAAAAAATTTTCCATACTTTTTTACTACATCCTCAAAAATTCACTATTCAAAACAATATTTTTCCAAAAAAATGGCCACCAGACGGGCTTAGTATGTAGATGGTGGAGGTTGGCCGATAGAAGATGCATAGGTGGTGTGGTGTTGTTGGGATTTGAGAATAGTGGTGTGGTTGTGATTTGGGAATGGTGGTGTTAATGGAGTAGGAATTGAGAATGGTGTTGCTTGCATGAGCGGTGGTAGTGCTAGTGGGAATGAATTATGGTGGCGATAGATGTATTGTGTTTTGCTGACTAGGTGGTGGTTGGAGGTCGAGGGTGGTCGTGGATGGTGACCAACCAAGGGAGAAATCTTCCAGTTGGTGAATATATTTTTAATATTATCTTATTTTTTTGGTTTCTATTTTTTATTTATTTTTAATTAAATAAATGTTATCAACCTACTTTTAACCTACAGAAAATTGGTCAAAGGTTAGACGTTTGGGATTTGACTGAACATTATTTGGAACCTCGACCTCTGCTGCAAATTTTCCTTCCATAAACGGGTGAAATTGAGACTTGAATTATCAAAGGTTGGATCCAAAATTACTTGCCCTTGTTTAGTAAGAATTTTTATTTAAATTAAGTCAGCAATAAATATCAACCACATATTTTGTGGGCCCCACAATTTTTCAATCATACATTTCGTCAACTTCCATCAAAATTTACCAAAAATCTGATTTTAATCCCTATCAAATAAGATAAATTCTAAAAAGTGTAACGTTTGATTTTCCTTAAAAATGAAGTCAATAGACTAGATTATTGGGATGTGATGTGATACCAACTGGTCGGTTTTAGATTTCCCTTTCGACTTTTTTCATAGTTTAGGAGTGTGTTATAGCCCATGTTTGTCTTTTATTCTTTTAAAATTCATTTTTCTACATATTCATTTTTAATCAAACATCCACACAGTAAAATATTCTATATGTAAATTCAAAATTTTCCTTATTTTTTAATCATACATTTTTCAAAAATTGACTATCCAAAATAATGTTTTTTTCCGAAAGAGAAAAAAAGGCCTCGAAACAGGTGCTTAACTAGATTCGCGCGATTGATACTTGATACAAAACATTAAGGAAGAGCTGAGAAAAATAAGTCAGCAAATAGAGAATGTTTTAAGATATAAAGATGAGTAGCTTAATAATGAACGTCCGTTGTTACCCATTGATAAAGAATAAATCTACAAAACTCCCTGCCCTGCTGCCTGTCACTGCCAGATGATGGGGACTTTCAGAAAATTTACACCCATTGAAATTCAAGATAAATAACCAGCCTTTAACATTATGCCCCTTTTGATTGCTTTGAATAGTAAAATTTTTTAAGGATGTATAACTAAAAATAGGAAAAAAATTTAAATTTACGTAGAAAATATTTTATTTTGTGACTGTGTAATTGAATATGAGTGCATAAAAAAAGAATCTTGAAAGAATGAAAGAGTATAACTCTCCAAGTGAATAATAAAATTTGAATACATTTAACATGTTACAAAATGTAGTTGATATGTACTATGATTATACTATTGAAATACTAAGTTATATGAGAATCAAACCTCTGGTTTAATTATCCCTCAAGGCGCCAACTGTTAGCGTTAGATTGAAATCTAGCCATAAATTCATAACTCAATTGCCTCGAAGAACTAGCACCACTTTCACCAACATACCTTCACTTAAAAGCATCAACTCTTGTTGCCCCATCGGGGGGTAACCGAGTCGGTGAAACTGATGAACGCGGAGATCAAAGGTCCCGAGTTCAAATCCTCTTCCAACACTTTTTCGATCGAGCGTTTATCTGGTCCGCACCCACAGTGGTTTGACCTCCACCCTTTCGGGATGGTCGGGACTCCTTTGGCGAATAGCGACTATGGGTTCCTACGTTAAAAAAAAAAAAAAAAACATCAACTCTTGTCTTCGAGGAAATAACCATATCTAAATCATAATTAAAGTTCAGTTTGACATGACTCTTGAAAAATCAAAAGTTGCTTTTGAACCCGTTTGACCTTTTGTAAAAATACTTCTAACTAGAATGACTTTTAGATAAAACTGATTCAATATGATTTTCTCTAAAAATACTTTCGAAATATAAAGTTCTTTTAAAAATTAATTTTCAAACAAAAACTATCGATAGCTTTCTCAAAAAGCTCTTTTACAAAAAGCAAAAGCCAAAGTCATACCAAACTAACCCTAAAATCTAAAGAAAATAAGCCACATCGACTAGTGCATATGGTAACAACGGTATAAGAAATCTAACTTAAGCCAAATTATCGGAACCAAAAATGTAATGCCCATTGGCCTTTAAACCTTCTTGTAATTCCGTGGAGTCGCTGTCTTGGTATTCTTTTAGCAACCCAATGAATATCAGGTAAAATTTAACGAGAAACAGTAAAGGTTGATCCTCAAATATCAGCTCAAGTGCGACACTATATTTTCTTCTTCATAGCGTTCAAGAGATTCTATTTTCACATGTTTGTTAATACATTGTTGAGCTTGAGAAAAATTGGGCCATAACCCAAACGTAGTTATTGAGGCCTTGGATTTTTGGAACTCAATATTTGTAATAACTTGGGCGCACTACGAGAATGTTTAGCAATTAAAAAAAATATTTATATTAACAATTACTTATTTACTTATAAGTAAACATTTTAAGCATGGCCAAATATGTAAGAGGCTAGTCCGCGAGGTTGGCCCCCATTATAATGAGAATTTGGGAAAATGTATTTTGAAATAATTATTTTTCGAAAAGTGTGTAATTAAAAAAGAATGAAAAGTTTTGGAACAATACAAGCACGTGATATAGAACACAGTATTTTTCTCATAAATTTCAATTTTCTTGATCCCAACACGAGAATGTGGAGCCAAAAACACACCCTTACCAATTTTCTTGAGGGGTTTGCCCAACAATCAAAGAACACGAAACTCGTGGAGTTAAAAAAGAACACACCCTTGCCAACTGCCAACTAAGTGCTACATAAGAACTGATATTAACGTGTTTGTAACTCATAAGAGAGGGCAGAAAGCTACAAATTCCAAGATCTCAAACAAAATTTCAAATCCTCAGACTTCCCCGATTCAAGTTGGCTTCTTAAACCTAGCATATATCATATACAAACCAATTACAATTGATTGAAAGCATATCAAAAGATTTTCTCAGTCACATACACAACACATGTTCTAATAATATTCCCATCATGTTAGGTTCGATAAACAGATTTCGACTTCATGTCATATTAGCCATATTTGAAAGAAACATTTGTTGATAATTGTGTTCAGTATCTGCAGTGCTCGCTTGCAATTGGATAACTCATCCGATTATGCCTACTACACTCTTATTTGCTTCAATGCATAAGAAATTTTCATTATACATTCGAATGACTAAGGTTACAATCTATTCATTCAATTTTGATCATAATTTTCACCACCTCTTTACCCTCAAACAGAGAAAGGATGAAGAAAACCTATTGAGCAATCTCTTTAACCCAAGACTACAGCCACTGTCCCCTTTTTAAAACCAATGGTTGTTAGGATAGCTAGCTTAGCGAGGACAAAAGCATGTCAGAATTGAACTTGTCAAGGCATTTAAACTTGATCAAGCTCTCCCTCGTCTAACCTAGGCCATGTTAATTTGTAGTACCCCTCCTTCTGACATGGTCCATTTGAATCGCATTGATCTAATAAGTCCATGCAAAACATGCCTCAAACACATGAATCATTCCCTCATCTTTGTCCTAAATTGGTGCTAGTTTCCATCTTCACTTGTTAGCATTATTTGTTATTTTATCCATTTTAAGATTGCCACATGTCCATCTTAATACATTGATCTTGGGACCATTGTGTTCTATAACTGCCCAACACTCAGTATCATAAAACATGTGGTTAAAAAACCATTTTGTTGAATGTCTCTTAACTTTATTGGTATCTTCCAATCATTTCAAGGAAACCAGCAGTGAACTGCCTCCAAGTTAATATTCTACAGCCAGAAGTTCGTAAAACTGTTTCTTGATTTGCTTGAAAACGACATCTAATTCATCCCCAGTTAATATCATATTAAATGAAGATTTCTCAGTCCTATTTATACTTGATAGAAAGTTATATACTGAACAATGAGATTACTAAAAAAAAATGATTACAAACTGAACCTAAACAAGTTGTATTCTACGTGAAGTTCAAAGAGATGTAGAATACCTCACAGAGGGGACACAATTTTACCTCCTTTAAATTCACCTTCCCGAGCACAAATATGAAGTCGAGTCCAATCCCGATCATTCCCGTTGCCTCCCTGCCCGAGCAATGATCTGCTCCTATTTGAACACAGCTCAAACTCTGGTATGGTGGAATCTTTCTTTCCATCTCTATCCCAAACTTTAACTCTCAAGACTTCACTGCTCTTGTTGAGTCAGTTCAAAATGAATAGAATCCAAGCCCTTCTACATTAATTAGAGGTTTGAACTTCAAACACCTAGATTATCTTTTCTATCTCGAATGATTCAAGATAAAACCCATAATTTTATCAATAATTGAAGCCTAAAAGACCTCTACTTTATGGATTTCGACTTAGATAATTCTATGGTTTGGAAATCGATCCACTCCATAATGCCCTTGCATCGTTCTTCATCATGTGCTACCAAATCAGCTAACTTGGTAAATGCAAGGCACAATTGCTCATACCTAACCTGCTCGGGAGTACTAATCCAACCATCGTAATTGATCGGAACCCTTGCGTAGGGTCTATTCACATCTCTCCTCCACCTCTTCAATATATACTTCTCGGGAAGTAATGCCACATCATTACGGATTAAAACTGAGATTGCATGCTTGCAAATAATTCCTCTAAACTCAAATAAGTGACAACTACACTCAAATTCACATTCATCCCTACGAAAGGACACTTTAAATATTTTTTTCTTCATACCTTCATCGAAGATGATATCTTCACGTACCTCATAAATAGCATGCAAGTATGAATCTTGAGCAGATAAGACTTCACAATAAACCTTTCCGGTAAATTCTTCTTGGAACTCCCTAAACTTCGAGATTGTATAAACTGATTGGAATTGCTTCTCCATTTCATACCTTGTTGCACATGGAACCATTTGTGAAAATGATTTGAAATCAGCATGAAACTCCTTTTCAACTTTACTTCTCAATGCACGCTCATATTGCTCTACAAATTGCTTTAGGGATGTTTTTGAATGAACATAGCCGTCAAAAAATGCATTCATGTTCTCACTTCGTTTAGTAGTTGACATACCGGCCCAAAATGAAGTTTTCAAAAAGCACGGTACCCATCGACTTCTCTCATTGTATAATCCAATCAACCAACCATGTTCTCGCAATTTAAAATCTTCAAGCATCTTATTCCAACCTTTCTCAAATTCTTCACAAGTTTGTGTATCGTACACCAACCCATGTACAATAGAAAGAATAGAACCTTTATGACTGTGGTTGCCGGATTTTTCTGGTAACTTCTTCAAAATATGCCACAAGCACCATCTATGCTTGGTGTTTGGAAAGACGATTTCAATTGCATTTTGCATAGCCTGATCTTGATCCGTAATTATTCCATTTGGAGCTTGATCATGCATACATTCAAGCCATGTCTTAAATAGCCATACAAAAGTCCTTGTATCCTCATTCGAAACCAAACCACATCCAAGTAGTATTGATTGTCCGTGATGATTCACCCCGACAAAAGGAACCAAAGACATATCGTACTTGTTAGTCAAGTATGTGGTGTCAAACATAACTACATCACCGAATTCCTCATACGCTTGTCTACACCTGTTATCTGCCCAAAACACGTTCCTCAACCGAGCCTCTTCATCCAAGTCTATACTAAAATAGAAACCAGGACTACTTGTTTGCATCTTTGAAAAATACGCTTGTATTGCAACAGCGTCTTCTTCATCAAGTTTTAACCGCCGTACTTTGTCAATGAAATTCCTACCATCTTTTTCAACACATGCCATCTTTTCATATCCACCTGTTTTAACTACGGTTGAGTTATAACTCTTCTGCATCGGAATCAAAGCAGTGTCTTCTATTTCAAGCTTTCTTTTCACGCGTGCGCTAATTTGGCGATTGCATCGATATAGCCTAGATTTGGTTGGGCTTGTTTTGTGGTTGTGCTCTAGATGGACACTGTTAATACGCCATGTTCCACAAATTTCTGAACTTGCTGCCAATCTCGCTTTACACCCAGTTTGGATGGTTGCTCGAGGCTTTAGAGAAGAACTTGTGCTGGTTCGACGGCCTTCTCGACTACATGTAAAAGTTACATAGCGTACAACCCCGTCATCGCCCTTCTTTGAATTTCTTTTTCTCACGGGAAAACCGAGTTGGTAAGCATAGTTTTTGTAAAATTCAAAAACCTCATTTTCATCTTTAAACTTCATCCCAACAACGGGCACAATGTCATTTTTTTCTCCTAAGCTTTTATCATTTGGATTGTCATCGTTGGATGAATGAATATCCATATAACCTGCATAGAAGAAAAACAGTGCATAAAACTAGTCAGTTGCCCTGAACAATTCTCAGCTTGGCACAAGAATATAAAAACAAAGTCTGTTATGTGCAAGTATATATTGTTGCTACTATTATATACATGAATGGACGGGAAATTGCTATCTTATAGTGCAATTTGAGGTAGTTGTACGATCTGGTTCTCTTAAAAGCTCTGTAATAATCTCCCATGAGGGCTTCTGCTTTGTTACTTTCACCTCTCTCGTCCGGGACTAGTGAAGAGTAGCTAAAATTGTTCTTCATAGTCCGAAGCCCATATTCACTGCTAAGCCCAGAAAAATTGCATTTCAGAGATGTGGGTTTAAGTCTCCAGTAGCTCAGAAATCATTTGACCACATACCCAAATAGTTCCGAGAAGAGAATCTTCAGGATGGATGAAAGTTTACTTCGGGCGCCGTTTTATGCTTTGTTTGATTTAGGGCTTGTTAAATTTCAGCTTTGTGGGTTTTGGCATCTTGGGTATTTGTTTAAGTTTCCTACAATAGATAGTTTTGGGTTTCATACGTAGAAATGAAACTCATAAAACACTCATTTACCGAAAGATTCGAACAAAATTAGAATTTTAAATGAAGATTAAGAAGAACAAATGTTACCCGTTCTGTCGCCAGCGTCGATGTTGCTGGCTTCGTTGATTGTGTTTTCATCTCCTTCCATTTTGGTCTGCTTCTCTGTATGGAGTGGGTCTGGTGTCGATTGCAGATGACAGGGAAAAGGGGTAGGGTTCACAGAAAATAGCTTCTTCTTTTTTTCTTTCTAAATGGCAGTCGACATTTTGACTTATTTAAAAGTCTGCCACGTCAGCAGCCTGTAACCCGTTCGACGTCTAGCACTCCCACTTACAAAGTGATAAAATCTAGAATTAAACTTGACGTAAAACAAGTTTAACACTATGTTAAAATTTGAGTCATTGCTTGTTTAAAATCAATGTATAAAAAACATTCACTTCATAACAATGACAAACTTGATTTACATATAGCAAGATTGTAAAATTTATTAATAATGCTAAATGTGCATTATTTGCTTTACACTTTGATTGACATTTTCTTTCTTTTCAAAAAATTGTGGTGAGAATTCAATGATGTGTTGTCACAAGACACAATGTAAACGATGATATAAAAGATGACGTACTTGTAACATGATTGAAAATTTATGTGCTTATTCTAAAACTCTTCATGCACCAAAATCCAATCCTTCACAACTTCGCTTAAAGCTTGTTTGGTATAGATTCTTTATGATTTCTTTTAGAAAGCTCAATTAAAAGTGAAGAGTACAATTAAAAAAAATCTTTGACAAACAAGCCTTGATGTAACACGAGTATTTAAGTGTTGAGAATTTCGAACAATGATAATAAGTTTGGGCAAGAATCTTGTAGCGCTAAACATTGAAACTGTTCCTTAATAGTTATACTTAGCTACGTGTACAATTTGCTTCAATACATTGATCTTTTTTGGATACGTGTAGCTACCTTTGTTGTGCACTATCCATGGTATATAAGAAAGGATCATATTGAATATTATTAATACAGATTGACTCAATGCTTGATTGGCAAAAATAAGATTGATTTCACATAAATCGATCTAGCAATAAAGCGAACAAAATTATAACACCCAAAAAACAATATAGCACGATCTTTTCAATTTTAGGATGTCCGGCCATGTTAAGATACACATAACAGAACGATGAACAGACGAAGGAGTCTCTTATTTTCGTTAGTTTTGTTTCGCTATGAGCAGTAACATTTCATTCTTATAAACATGGCAGAGAAACTCTTCAATTTGATTCAAACGTTGAATCCGAATAACAATTTTTAAGTACTCCACACGAGCAACCAGCTTTTTCAGAAAGAAAAAGGGATTATTCTGAGTTGCTAGGAGGCTTTTCTTTCGGATGCTTGGACCCATAGTGATCAATGAGCTGATTCTGATTTGCTAGCTGCACCTGGAAATCCAAATCCCGGAATAGGTAAGAACTTTCAGCACTAAAATTCATATATAGTAAAACATGGGTCGCTTAATAGCCAATAAGGAGGTCACAAACAATGTAACAGCTGAATCTCGACATTTAAGAATTGCTGCAGACTCCACTAGAAAGTTAGGTGATGAAATATAATTTAGATAGCCTTTTACAAAGAATTCTGGTTTAGTCTGTTCGAACCCTGGAAAACGCGGTGCCCATCATAAACCCTGAATATCATGTCAACTTCACTTCTTGACTAGTCTATATACAACAAAATATGATACTGAAACTACTAGCATTCTCTTTAGATGGATACAAGGATACAGTTGAATTGTAAATACACCTTAAAATAAGAAGCATTCAGAAATTTTCTTCACAGAATTTAGGCATCAAACTTGGATAAATAAAACGTAGACACGATCAACTCAGACACTAAAACTAGATTTCATTCCATACAAGGGATTGTGTGAAAAAGGAATGAATGAACTGTACTGCAAGATCAATATCATAATTCCGACATACAAAAGCATGCAAGATAAAAGCAAGAGCAAATCATAATTCCAAAGCCAAAAAGATGGACAATTTTCTTCAACAAAAGAAATGACTCCACCCTATGTACAATACAATGCTAATATTTCCAAACAATTATTCTTTTACGCCTACCGGTCCTGCAATCTCCATAGAATCAGACATCCAAGATTAGCCTCCTGAAGACACCCTACCAGGAGATCCCATTTCCTGGAAGACACGTTCAAGATGTTCTGTTTGGTGCTTGACAAATAAGTGAGCAAAAGTTTACGAGTTACATGGGTTATCTAACATCAAGGTACGTAATTCCATTCACCAGTTACATGGCCAAAAAGAAAACTACATTCTGTGACGGGATGTAGCTACTTAATGGTTAATAACTCATTCTCAGTCATATTTGAGAACTCTGGTTTGGAAAGGGGGATACAGCTTAGGCATTTACTTCAATATTGTAGAGAGAGAAATGAGAGAGGTTTTAAGGCACCTCGAAGGCTATATGAGACTAGAGGCTGATATTGTCAATACTATTTTTTGGTGGATTTATGAGCAGCACAGTGATCATTGTTTTTTGTGATAGTATATAGAATTGGGAAGTGTATAGTTGAATACTATTTTTTTCTACATGGAATTGCAACCCATCTTTGCTTATCAAATCGAACAAAGATTAAAATGCTTAGGTTCCTTCTCTCTGCTTGAGAGATCAAAGCTGTACTACAGAAATATCTCTGACTAAACAAGAGACTATACCCTAATTAAAAGAGATTATGAACCTTTCTCCGTCTGTGAGGGTGGGGGAAGGAATGTTAATAAAGGATGTTCTAAATCAACAAGATTGGAAAGAATGTTTTCTCATGTGACCAGCACTTAACCAGTTAAAGGATGTCCAAACAGAAAAGAAAGCATCTATATACCCATTTAGCAAGTAAAGGCACCTCAGAGTAATCCCTACTTGTTCTCTTACTTTTATCCACTAGCTGATTAGCTCTTTAACTGCCAATGGAAACTACCCCCTTCTTGGTTTTTTATTTTTCAGTAATTGTTTTCACTTCCACTTTTCACACACAAGTTTGTGGAAAAATGTCTTCTATTGTTCTTATATATACTTTGTTATATGTACTATGTTAAAAGTTATTTCCTAACTCCAACAACACGTGTACGAAAACCTGCTGACTCACTGAGTGTGCTCCAATAGCTAGGATGAAGAGAAAACCCATATCACATAAAGGTAAGTTCTGCAGTCATGCTATAGTTGTAGTTTGGAAGTTGTGCTTACTCATCCATATATTTAGGTTGAATACATTAGTAATACATTTGGAACTAAACAGGAGAATTGGATGATGAAGAAGAAGAGAATGGATTTTCTGATGATGGACAACTTCATTGAACAAGGAACCATATATCTTCCAAAGGAATAGAAAATGCTAGTTCAAGTAATGCAAATGCCAAACCAAAAAAGATATAATTTATTTCTAATATGGAACAGTTTGTATCAATTTGACCACATTGTAAAACCCTACACCTTATCGAAACTCATGTATTGTATTTATCAAGCAAAAAAAATGCTTGCACTATTGGTTTTGGACTACATTCCAACAATTTTTGCTCCCCACTTTTGGATTCGTAAAAAATATTCTGACTCAAGTTCACTATGCAGAATTGATTTTAATATGTTCTGGTCCGGTATACAACCCAGTCCATAGCTTGAGAAACAGAGATAGACTGAGAAAGGAACTTCACTACAAAAACAAGTATAAAAATATGTCAATGTAAGCTAAGAGATCTACATCCTTCCTTTTCCATTCTCCTCAAGCCAACCAAAATTGCCAAGTAAAAGAATTCTAGACACTCATTCTGAACTTGCTTAATGTTGTTCACCCATAATTTATTCTCCTTAATTAAGGTTATGCCCATTTAAAAAAAAACACTCTTTTTCGTGAAATAAAACTCTGGATTTTAATTCTTTCACCAAAGCATAAATTTGAGAATAAATCAGAATAAAGAAATTATATAGGAAAAGTTTAAGGTAAAAGAAAAAAGCTGATTCAGCAATGAGCCAGTAAGATTCATATTCAATTTGAATGCCAAACTAAAATGTAAGGAAGCACGAATTTTATCAACTTCTCTTCAATTTTGGGCTACAATATTCATAATACCTCATTAACCCATCTTTATATTACTGGGATACAATTAAGTCAAAGAGATTCAGGCATTGTTCCTGATTTCATTAAGCAAAAAAAAAAAAAAAACAATTAAAATACTTTATAAGATGAATCAATTATTTAAAAAGTTGATAAATCTTTTAATCAGATTAATAATAAATTATTCACACAGGCCACAGCAATAATCAGCTTGGTCTAGCCAAACGGATGCTCAAAAGAACCATATTAACTTCAGAAATTACCACATTTACTGTTTTGTTCAGTTTCTTTTTCAACCATTAAAAGTTAGCAGTACAAATAATGGAACCCAGGATGATCTGATGATTAACGATAAAAATTGCACTAAAATTGAACAAATAATTGATAAATAGAAAACACGCAGAAGAAGATTAATTACTTTACAGATGGGGCAGATGACTTTGAGGCCAACAGCACGGGCCTCGAGCTGAGACCCACTGGCCTTCTGATTCTTCTCTGCATTTTTTCTCTGCGCCTCGATCTTCTGCTTTCCCCGAGTCATCTCTCTCTATAACTCACTGTGTTGTATGTACGATAATGCAGTCGGGTTTCAAAATTGGATGACGGGACGGGACGGGACGAATGAGAATGATGGAGAAAGGGGGCTGGGGACCGGGTCAACTCGTGGTCATAATGGATCCGTATGTAAGCGTGTGTTTTGCACGGAGGAAAGTGAGATGACGCATTGAAAGAGGAAAGTCTTCTAATTTAAAAATGTGAAAAATTAAGAAAAACGTAAAATAGTCATTTTTTTAGAACGTGTAGCTTAAAATGAAGATGAAAAAAAAGTGATTTTTTGAAGAATCAAAATCAAATAAGGCCTGGAAAAAAGAAATGGAACAGATTCAGGGTCCCTAATAAAAATAAATATGCGAGAAGTGACAAGAGCGAAAGGATCAAATTTTACGAGCTTAGGCTGTGTTTTCCTAGTTTTAATATTATTATTGTTATAAGAACTTTAATTTTTTTATTCCTTTTATTTAATTATTTAACCGAATATTCAAATAATGGACAAGAAAATAAAAGAATAAAAATAAAAAACACATGCACCTTTTGGAGCCTAAGCTCCCACCTTCTAGTATTGGAGCTTGTATTAGGCAATCAAAAATAGAGTTGATCGTGTTTTGTCATGTTTTTTCCATAGGCATGACTTTTTCACTCAAGTCCGTCAAGGCTAGCTTTTCCAAAATCTAGTATATTGCAGTCTCGTTGTAACTATATTGAAAGGTAATGATTGTAATGTCCCTAAAAAAAGAGTGATCTAACACTATTGTGATATTGAAATACCTTTATTTCTATTGTCGTTCCACATTTTCATTAATAATGACGTGACAAAATTGTTGATCTAATTGAACATAGAATAAGAATACTTGTACACTTTGATTGACATTTCTTATGGGTCAAAAATCTAACCATTAATTGGAAGATGTGTTTTTAAAATCACTGTTTACAAATCTGCCAACACACAGGAGTATAAACCAAGGTTTACATATGGCATGGCTCAACAATATATACTTAGATTTGACATGTTTAACTTGATCTTATTTTGCTCCTGAAAATATATATACACACATGCAATTTATGGTCAACTACATAAAACTAAATCGTTAGAAATTATAATCGAGTGACCAAGGGGGGGAATGATGACTAGAATGAGAATCCGCAAAATAACCAGCCTCTACTAAATAATAACCTAACCCTCAAATTTTCAAATAAAATTTCAACAACTCTCTCCACAATACTTCTAACATTCAGCAAAAAGAGTGTACAGTCGATCAAGTCCAACCTCTTTTCAAAAACATGAAACTAAAACTTCAGTAACGCTATAAAAGTCAAAAAAGGAAAATATTACTTTTAAAAAAAAGAGCTTCTACAAGTCTTAGCCAATCATACTTTTGTAATACCATAATAGACTAACTCAAACCGAACAGGCTAATAAAAAATCAGGTTCTTGTTTACACTTGCATATTTTACATATGCTTCGAGCTTCGGCAGCACTTGGTCTTTCTTTTTCAGAAGCATTGCATGATCCCACCAGGACACAACATTGGCAACTAGCTAGTTGAAACTGCAAAAAATGTATATGAAATGAGTTTTATCTGCACAAGATAGGAACATTCAAGTTATAAACTCAAAGTAAAAGCATCATAGATAGAGTAGATACCGAATCTCTGAATCTCATTCCTTATGAATTGGATACACTACTACACTTGACATGAGTAGTAAGGAAGATTGGATAACAACAGAGAGTATTAAATAAGAAAAATACGCCAAAATTTTTCTTTCATAATACTATCTATTCCTATTCACTCCTGAATGCCAAATATGTGAAAGCCATCAATTTGTAACTAGATAGGGCTGGTACCTTGATCCGAAGATTCCACTGAATCTTCAGTCAGTATCATCACATCTAAAATCTAGCTTCTCCAGGTTTTTACAGAAATTAAAGAAAAAAGAACTAGAAAGAGAAAATGAGAGGCTCACCATCATGATGCAATGTCAACTCGAACATAATAAATATTGTGGTACGGCTGCTGAATCAAGCTCATAAGAACCATCTGGCAGGCTTCCACCCTGCTTGTCTTTCAAGCAAAAAGCAGGTATCTGATGGGAGAATTTAAGAATCTCAGTCAGTAGTATGGTCATTGGTTTGACACCAACACCCTTTTCTCCCACTCGAGACTTGAAAACCGACTTGTAACCACACACTAACTCAAGAGGTGCACCTACTATAGACATGTCATCTACATCCAGAATCTCCACAATCTCGTATTTACAGTTCTCCAATTCAGCAACTTTCATTTTTACATTCCAATTCTCATAACAAGCCCAGATCTGACCTACTTCAGGAATTATGGTGAACACATCCTCCTTTTCCAGGGGGGATGGTTCTATATTCAACTGGTGAGAAAATGGAAGAGTGCCAACAATTTTGTGAGTTTTTCCCTTCTCAACCATAAATTTTCCACAACATATTGGTATGCTTTTATCAACCCATCTTACCATGTCCCTTGATGACGGACAGTGGAGAAGCCATGCTACATGATAAGTATTCTCTGGAAGGCTGTCAATCTTCTTAATCTGACAATAGTACTTTGGTAAAGTATCCTCATCACTGTATACTGCCCATATCTGACCAACCTGAAACTTCTCTTTGGATTTGTCTGCATCAAAGTTGTAAAACTCCGACTCGGGAATTTCCACAGAAACTGGTGCCCCATTGCAACTAGGATTTAGAGGCTGACTACAGGAAACACACATTTTAGACCTAATATATCTGCGAGGGTACTGCTTACCAAAACCTCCAAGTTTATTTCCTGTCATATTATTGCCATCATCATCAAGAGTGTCACTACTTTCACTGGATTCCGATGCCATTTTTCTTTTCTTGCTATTTCTTTTTGATCTGTCCAAGTGACCATGCTTGTTGATTTTGGCATCCACGTGCTCAGTATTTTTATTTGGCCTGGACTCATCAGCAACTTCCTTGTTTAAACATGGGTCTTTTTCATTGCCAACCAACTGTATGGAGCCTCCAGATGCAGCTTGTGAGCCAACTTTAAATGGGCGCTGGCTTGTGGCGTCTTTCTGTGGGGGAAAAGCAGGCCAGCTCCGATTAGCTCCTCCAGGTGATATCCGAAAAGAATTCATTTCATCTTCGTCACTGGAGTTTCTACAGGTTTGACAAGTTAATATCCCGTTGGCTGCGTGCTTGTAATACAGGACCCAACACGAACAAGATGGGCAACCAATCCAGGTTGGTTGGTCGAAATATAATCCTTGTTGAGTCGAACCAGTGTTACACTCCATCACTGATACAGACCGAAAAGAATTCATTTCATCTTCGTCAATGGAGTTTCTACAGGTTTGACAAGTTAATATCCCATTGGCTGCGTGCTTGTAATACAGGACCCAACATGAACAAGATGGGCAACCAATCCAGGTTGGTTGGTTGAAATATAATCCTTGTTGAGTCGAACGAGTGTTACACTCCATCACTGATACAGAACAGTCCCCAAATTCAAATAATACCCAATCTGATTTATGATCCATAATTAATGGCGATTTACATAAAGCACAAAGGTTTAACCCTTTAGTATAGTGACTAATACCCTCCATATGCATAAAGTATCAAAAATTATTCATAAAAGATCAGGACCAATATCTTAGAACATGCGACTCACATCATTAAAATTTATAATCGTAGTATAATTACGGCATTAACTTTGATGAAGTAAACCAACCCAGCAATTATAGCATGCCTTAAAGTTTACTTCAAAGCTCAAAACAATCATAATCATTCCACACAATTCATAGCAGAAATAAACGAGAATTCACGCACGAAGATTAAGGGACTAAAGAGAAGTAACAATAATGAGTTGGCAAACCGTGTAAAACTTTGTCAGATTATAACACGAATCTTCAGTATATTTCATAAGGGTGTCCCTACTAGCGACACGATGCATCAGACTCCGGATGCAGTAAAAAGTGTGAAAGGGTTAGCAAAGGCATGCTCCATAAGTTAACACTCAGATGACTCAAGTAGTAAGCAAGGATTCTCACGCTATTATATTATAATAAATTAAGGAAATTGGAATATAAATACGCTTATAAGAAAATTCCCATAATTAGTAGGTGCAAGGTGCAATACGAGAGAAAATATAGCTTGCATACAGATCTGGAATAGGGTAAGAGAGAAGTTGAAAGAATTAAGAGCACAGGATACACACTTTGGTATATGTTTAAAGAAAAGATAAAAATGGGCTAGGAATAGTTATTGAGCCAAATATTAAAATGACAAGTATAAGCTAAGTCAGGCAGTGTAGACGATCGCTCAAGGCCCCATTTTTATGAGGGTCCAAAAAAAAATTATTGCACGTAGTTCATAAAAAATTACAGACAAAATAAGATACAAATACAATCAACCAAGCCATTGAGCTGTCCAATTATATATTTTGATCTCTCTCTTTCTTCATTTAAGTTTAAGGTTTATACAATTTCAAAAAATGTGAAAATATTTTTGAATTTTTGTTTGATTCTAGAAAAATTGAAGATTGCAGATGATAAGGGGTCGTTCTCTTTGTGTTTCAGTTTTGTATTTTGAATTCATTTTGTGTTTTGAGTGTCCATTTTGAGATTGTTGAAAGTGTGTTCTTTTTGGCATTTTAAAAAATTGTTTTCGAAAATAAACAAAAGGAAAATGTCTTCTCTCTCTCTCTTCATTCCCATCCATTTTGGGTCCTCTCTCTCTCTCCTCTCCCTGCGATCGCCGGCGCT
>CAIGRP010021424.1:0-25452 GCA_903798385.1 Fraxinus cuspidata | reverse complement strand
ACAAATCACAATTTCATATGTCACGGATTATTTTACGATCAAAATTAAAAAATTTTATAGGTCACAATTTGTTTATCGATTACAAATAAAAACTTTATACGTCACAATTTATTATTGATCACAAATCTATCAAATTAATAAGTCACATGTTATTTATTGGTCACAAAATATCCAATTTATTGATCACTATATCAATTTATCGATCACAAATCACAAATATTGAAGTCACAACTCAAATTTTTTGGTCACGTATTATTTATTGGTCACACAATCTCAAATAATTGGTCATAAACAACCCCACCTCAGGCGCATCCCACGTACAACCAACGCATCACTACCGTGACCACAACTCCACTGGATGCAGTTACATATTTCTTCTCGATTCCCGTCAACTATTATAATATATGTTGTTGAAATTGCTTGCAAATTTGTATGAATAATTGGTAAATTAGTATGTTATGCTTTCAGGCTTATTACGTAAGAGTAATGCTTCTTTTACAGAAGCATTCCTCATTGGGCATGTACAGCCCCTCGCAAAGGGGCGGGCCCACACATATTTAGAAAAAAAGAAGGGCAGGCACCACCCTTTGTGAGGGACCTGTACAGCCCGTGAGAAATAAAAGAAGCATTACTCTATTACTTATAGCAAACACAGTTGATTATACTTCTTTTCTTATTCGTATTTATCATAATCGACTCTGAACTATAGTATGAATAATTAATTCTCAAATTAATAAGCTTTGTTTCTCAGATGCAGAAGATGAGTAATGAATTGTACTGGATAGTTAATTCCTTTAGAATGGCACATGATTTGTATTAAAATCGAGAAACTGAGAAGTGCATCGGCCCCATGAAGTTTTAGCTCTGATAGAATTCTTTCTTATCTACAAAGAATCTGTTTGGAGAAATGCTACGCGTACACCATGTTGTACAACTATCATTTCCCGTTTGAATATTACTCATTTCATTACTGTTTAAATTCATATTGGAATTCATAATTAATAAGCATTCCTGCTCTTCATTTTCAAAAATCTCAAAATATCGACTTTGTCGAATATATTTTTTTCTAACTTGCTAATGCTTCCGGTTCTTATATTTCATCGACAATAGATAGTTTTCTTTCTTTTTTTCCCCATAAAATCACTATAGCTTTTCAATCCTTCCAATGGATGTCTATATTCCCTATTATTTTCAAGCTTTCTATGGATTTTTTCATATTTTTTTCGAGTCAAAGAGACACACATAAAATTCTTATGGCAAAAAATTAATGTAACTAACTTGCAATGTAAAAGGAGAATTTAATTTTGAGTAGTCAGATATTTGAACTTGAGTCAAGAGTAAAGGAAACTAGATATCATCGAAAGAAAGCTAACTACATATTGCCCTCAAAATGCTCTGATGCTCTTCAACTCTAAAGGAAGAATTCTAAAAGAGAAGACGATACCATCCAAGAAAGAAAACAATTAACTGTGCTGATTTTAGACTATCCAAGAAAGAAGACGATATCTTCTCTAAAAAAATTGAGCTCCATCTATCAGCAGGAATGCATAATGTGGTAAAAAGAAACGTATTGATTCATGAATTAAGCACGCGGCAAAGTAGTTTTCTACGAAACAAGTTCTCTGTACGTTAACTTAGAACTAATCAAACTTGCTAGAACAGAACATGGACATTTCTCAAAAAATAGCTCCCCTTCAGCAAAAACTGGCCAGCCTTGTCTAAAAGAGATAAAACTCAGAATGAAGTACAATTAAAAATAAAATAAAAAAGGAAAGAAAATTAGGTCAGTAGCACACATTTCAACCAAAGAAAGTACATAGTAAGACAATTTTCTTTTCCTTTCTATAAGAAATTACCAGTGTAATCACTGCGATAAATACATATGAAGAGGTGCGAAGGTCAGATATTCTATCCATGAGTCTTAAAACCAAGAAAAAGCACTGGACAACGAAGAATATGATAATCAAGCAATTTAGCTCTACAGTTCAACCCCACCAACACTAGTCTACATTGGACAAATGAGCCATTTTAATCTTCCAGGTGATCTTCGTAGTAAATAGTAGACACAATTAGCATTATTATAAACATTACGACCTCTAAAATATCATCCCAATTTTCATGAAGTATACACTTAAAACAGAAAACCAAATTTTCCAGTGAAGACCAACAAATCAGATAAAAGATGATACATGTATTTTAAGTTGTAAACTAGTGACTAACCACAAGTTCCACCAATTCAGCAGTAGTCTCAGTTTTGGAAAATTTACGTAAACTGATGCTACACATTGAAGTTTCTCATTAACAAGAAGTTGATTGAGAACAGATGAGGACTCTGTAATAACCTACTTAAAATGCATGAATAAGGTCCAAATTACCACGACAAAGCCAAGCAAAATACATCTTTCACTTCTGGTCCTTTCTTATGGTGATATAATGTTATACCTGAAATTAATGTGGAATTGAAAGCTTATATATCTGATGTGCTATGGACCGATTATGTCAACAAGACCACAGATCGGTCCTCCAATTATGCTTGTACAAAAACGAGCAAAGTCAAGAGGTAATGAGAAGAGGAATCAAGCATGAGACGAGAATGTTGTCATTAAGCCAATCAGTCCTGGCAACCTCCACGTGTACAGTGAATGGGAGAACTCACCTAGCACATCTTGAGCATTTCACTTATGGTGAATTGAAGTTGATTCTAGTTAGAAAAAAATATGCAAGAATCCTCTTTCAAGGCATATTACTGTAGAAATACAACAAACATACTACGGGCGTGTTTGACCCACATTATTTTGGAAAAATGTATTCTGAAATAGTTCATTGATGGAGAATGTATGGTTGAAAAATAAGGAAAAATTATTGATGTGATAAAAATATTATTTTATTAAAGAATGTGTGGTTGAAAATAAGTAGAAGAATGAAAATGAGAATTTTAATGTGTACCAAACAGGGGTTATATATATCTTTAATTGCTTCAAGTCTGTTTTAACTTGACCGTTATAGTGAGTTCCGCCAATCCCTCTCAGGGTTTGAATTGGCTGAGCTCACTTGTTGATTAAGTGATTATTGTTTGATAAGCTATCTAATGGGAGCAAATTCTCACAGTTTACGTTGAATATCCATAGCCATTTTTGTCATATATATATGATAACTGATGAAAAAGGACAAGCCAAGTTAAGTTTTTCGAAACGAGCGTTTAAAGTTTCATGATTTCCTCATCAAAATTTAAATGCTTATCGAGGAAGCTAGAAGCTGTTGTTTCATTGAAATAGGATCAAAATTTATTTATTTTAGTGTGCAACGACTCCTACCATTTCAAATCCACTCAGTTAAGAATACTAAGCCCCTATTTGGTACACATTAAAATTTTAATTTATTACTTTGTCCCTGTTTGTTACCCATTAAAATTTTCATTCTCATTCTTCTACTCATTTTCAACCACACATTATTCAATAAAATAATATTTTCCATCACATCAATAACTTTTCCTTCTTTTTCAACCACAAATTCACCATCAATCTACTATTCCATAATACATTCTTTCAAAATAATGTGGATCAAACACATCCTAAATGTTCACTACATCTGCCCTGCAGCTAACATACTAATATTTTACATCCTAACAATTATTAAATGCAGTCATTTGTTGGAAAACTTACATTCAAATGCAAACTTCACATAACTGCATATATTGCAATGAAGAAGCCTTTAAAATTTAAGTTACCCGTCCAATGTGAGCAGCAATCTTCATTTTCTACCCAACAAACTCCTTTCTTTTCAAATGGTAACAGAAATTGATAACGAGAACCATTATTTCATTCAATTGATTGATACCACATTCCAATCTTACCACATTATAAATTCCTTCGATTCAACTACCATTCTGGTTTACCACCAAAACCAAAAATTCTTGATAAGTTGCAGAACACTGACAAATTATCCCATTTCATTAAGTTCATAAGTTGTTATGTAATCTCATCCATAGAGCCAAAAAAACTGCATGAAAGGAGCAAAATTCAATTTCTAACATCATTTCCTTGCTACAAGTAACTGCTAAGTTTATTATGAATTCAATCAGACAAATAAAGAAAACAAAAAGATTATTGCAAACTGAGAGGCCAAGATTTTAGTATGGTCAAGTGAATAAATTCACCTACATCCACTTTTGAGCTCAAGGTAGGACTCGCACTGCTCTAGAACATGAAAAAGTTTACAATGAGTTATGGGTACAAAAAAAGGACATCCATAGAAACCAAATTAAAACCACTAACCAAGAAATGTCCACGAGGATTACTGTTCCCACTCCAAGAACTCTCACAGTAAAATGCACTCAATTTGGCTAACTACTTACCCTGTATTTATTTATTTATTTATTTTTATGTTTTACATTTTTCTTTTTCTTTTTTTTTTTCTCTCAACGAATTTTTGAAAGCTGTGTTCCGATAACCCTCAATTTAACAGCTTTAATAGAATTTTGGACTGATGAACAGTACTTCCATCCTAAGAAGCACAAATATGTATACGTAATTTGAATACGATACGGGCACATCGATATCATATTAAATAAATAAATAGGATATGTGAATACACATTATAAAATTCAAAATAATTTCATTAATAAAAAAAACAAGCAACTAATAAAAATAAAATAAAATACTGAAGCATTTTATCTTAATCCTTAATTGTCTCAACTTCATTTTCTTTGAGTTTTTTAATTATAATAAAAAATAACACTCTCCAATTCTGATTCATCTAATGATTTTTTTTTTTTCTCTCAACGAATTTTTGAAAGCTGTGTTCCGATAACCCTCAATTTAACAGCTTTAATAGAATTTTGGACTGATGAACAGTACTTCCATCCTAAGAAGCACAAATATGGATACGTAATTTGAATACGATACGGGCACATCGATATCATATTAAATAAATAAATAGGATATGTGAATACACATTATAAAATTCAAAATAATTTCATTAATTAAAAAAACAAGCAACTAATAAAAATAAAATAAAATACTGAAGCATTTTATCTTAATCCTTAATTGTCTCAACTTCATTTTCTTTGAGTTTTCTAATTATAGTAAAAAATAACACACTCCAATTCTGATTCATCTAATGATAAATTAGCAATCTCAAACAATTCAACACCTCCAAGAATATTAAATGAGTATCCGATAATATACCACATTTCGGACTGTCCTTTTGAATAGAGATCTAAGTTTCTTGATAAAAGTTGCAGATTGCTATGAATACTCGTTGTGAAGTTATTTTATTCATTCTCATAAAGTGTACAAAAAAGTATGTATTCCAATTTCTTTCGACACAAGATGAAGAAGGTAGCACAATAAGTTTCAAAACAATGCTTTGAAGCAAAGAAGCATGTGAATTATGAAGTAGTCACCAGGTTTTTGAATTCATATTATATTGATTAGGGATAGAACCAAACTCACCAATAAAACTCTTTTTCAAGTAACGTGTCGGATACGTATCAAAAATAATTAAAAAATATGTATTGATACATATCGAAAAATTAAAAAATATATAAAATAAGTAAAAGCATGTATCCGATACGTATCGAAGGGTATCAATTAGTATCCAAGCTTGAATATGTATTAGATACGAGTACATAATGAGTTTATAAGTATTCGTACTTCTTAGCTTCCATCTACATGGTGCCAATTCATTTGCTACGAACTTAACTGAAAGTCCAAGTGCCAAACAATCTTTTCCAACTTAAGAGAAAATACATTTTAATTCAACAACTCCATCAATCCTCACGTTACAATTTTTGAATAAAACCCATGATTGAGTTTGGGGCAATATAAATATCACATAGTCTACCTTGCTCCGTTTAATCGGTTTTGAAGGAGGTTCACACTGGGCAAACCCAACCGACAAAGCTCTACTTGGAGGTGGACCTCATCTCAATTTGATGAGCTCAAGACATTACTCGAGTTTGTTGAAAGCAATGAATTTGGTTCCCATATCTAAGGGGTTCTTTTCAGTGGGAGTTTTTTCCACCACCACACCTTCAATGATCTTTTCTCGGATGAAATGACCTTAATCTCCACATGCTTTGATGCTCATTGAAAACCGGGTTTCTACATGAGTAGATGGGCACTTTGATTGTTAGTTAACACCTCAGTCTTATTCCTTAGCAAGTTGACCTCTTTTAGTAGTCCCTGCAACCATATTGCCTCTTTAACCATATTGTCTCTTTAACCATTCATAGTTGTTGCGTTTTTTCTATCGCAAGTGTACAATATCGTAACAAGTAATATAGTAGACCTTTGAGTCTCGATTATCGTTCCCCACGAGAAATATACTTTAAGACTTAATCTAATTTTTTTAACTCCTATTTAATAAAAACAAACAAAGAATTATGATTTGTTAATATTTTCTTATCTAACTAATTGAAATTAGCAAAATGCACACAAAAATCAATTTAGAATTCAAATAGTGAACGAATATTAGAGCATAAATATTTCATCCATTAATCACCTTTAAATCTCAATTCAAGATTCATAATCTAATGTAGTGTTAATTAGCCAAAACTTCCTCCAAGTGGCTGGGCAAACCCAACCGACAAAGCTCTACTTGGAGGTGGACCTCATCTCAATTTGATGAGCTCAAGACATTACTCGAGTTTGTTGAAAGCAATGAATTTGGTTCCCATATCTGAGGGGTTCTTTTCAGTGGGAGTTTTTTCCACCACCACACCTTCAATGATCTTTTCTCGGATGAAATGACTTTAATCTCCACATGCTTTGATGCTCATTGAAAACCGGGTTTCTACATGAGTAGATGGGCACTTTGATTGTTAGTTAACACCTCGGTCTTATTCCTTAGCAAGTTAACCTCTTTTAGTAGTCCCTGCAACCATATTGCCTCTTTAACCATATTGCCTCTTTAACCATTCATAGTTGTTGCGTTTTTTCTATCGCAAGTGTACAATATCGTAACAAGTAATATAGTAGACCTTTGAGTCTCGATTATCGTTCCCCACGAGAAATATACTTTAAGATTTAATCTAATTTTTTTAACTCCTATTTAATAAAAACAAACAAAGAATTATGATTTGTTAATATTTTCTTATCTAACTAATTGAAATTAGCAAAATGCACACAAAGATCAATTTAGAATTCAAATAGTGAACGAATATTAGAGCATAAATATTTCATCCATTAATCACCTTTAAATCTGAATTCAAGATTCATAATCTAATGTAGTGTTCGATCGAATTCTTCTATTGTATACAATTTACCCCTCTCGAGTTCTCATTGAGTCTATTTAACTAATTCAATCACATATCTCTATGTGAATCAACCTTAGTTAAATGAAATATTAATTCTAAGAATTCATATAACGATCGCAATAATTAGTATAGGTATCTCTACACATTATACTAATTTACCGAATTTTACTATATGGTCTAAATCTCAAACTTACCTCTCGATTCATAAAAGATTCACAGTAACATCAAATTAGTGATCAAATAATTTAACACATTAAGCTCATAGTAAAAACAATGCATGTATGATAAAATAATAAGGATCTTGAATAAAAGAAATAAAGAGTCCCAAGTAACTTATTCACCTTAATATGAAATTTAGCGACTTATAATACTTGAAGAAAAACTAAATATTTGCATTGAATACATCACAGGGTTCGGAATTGAAATGTAGAAAAGATGATAAATCTTGCACCAAGTTCTCTTCTTGCCTCCAATCTTGATTTCAAATCCTAGCTCTTGATTTCTTATTTTTCTCCCTTTTGATTTTCTCTCAATTTCTCAAGTTGTATCGTGGTCTCTCAATGTGTGGAACCTCCTCAAAAGTGTGAAAAACCTATATTTATACTTCTACCCATGTTTGTGTCGAATGTACGGACTTCAAAATGGGCCAAAAACGCGCTTTAGATACATCCAGGTGGCGCCTCGACACCATGGGACGGGTGCCGCGACTCTGTATTGTACGATTTTGGTAGCGCCTCAACACCATAATGGTGGCGCAGCAGTGCCACCTTTCGGGTGAAAATTTTGCACTGTACTTCTTTTAGTATTTTTATCACAACTCTCTCCCAATGACCGATTAAGGCAATTCAAATTGGGTTATAAAGATAACTCAAAGGACTACAACTTCACTTGAAATAGCTTTTTTCAATTCGAACGTTTACTAGGTAAAAAATGGGTTAAAAACTTGAGCTAAAAATCTAGAACATACTTGTACGATTGAAATTGAATGTGTCCATATTTTGATCTGTTTTTACTTCTCAAATTGACCAATAGCATTCTCAAATCTTCATCGTGAGGTCCGACATAACTTTTAATATTTACACTTTAGACCCCAAACTTTGGATCTTGCCCATTTTCACCGATTTTTTGCTTCTTTCTTTCAATTCAAAGTTCCATTCATCGAGTTTTATATAATAACACATTATATAATAAATTAGGCTATAATTTCATTAAAGAACTATGAAATGTCAATATTTTAGAGCCTGAATAAGTGTATATCATTTGTTTCAGTTGTTGCTATAAACGCTGCCTTGAACCACTCAACATCCAATGGATATAATACGGTAAATAAAAGGCTAAGAAGGATGACACCCAATTGCACTATGTTTATAGAGTACATGAAGCGGAGCAAGGTAGAGATTTTTAAAAGTGTGCTTCACAAACTCTGTATTTTTTTCTGCCTAAAGCGTTTTGTGGATATTACTCTTTCGTTAATGAGAGTTTTCAGGTGACATGGAGAATGATAGCTTTTAAATAAAATTCTGGAGTATTGTAAACTTGGATTCCACCCATGGGTATGGTTAGGATTTCACCTGGGCTTGGGGTGTAAAAACAGGTAGACTGCTGTTTGGCAGTGATATATACATCAATGTTTCCACAACTTCAGATTTGCTCACTGGCTTTTACTCTTCAACATAAAAAAGATCTCTGCTTTCCTCTTGATTTGAGCGTGGGATTGTAAATTCAGGATTAGGCTGTTTAATTCTTGGGTAGTATAGAAATCCGGTTTGAGAATTCTGTCTTTTTCACGTTCTTGATACATACTGATTATTGATCTGTGAGTTCTTTTTCATATAGTGCAAGAGGGCTTCATCTAGAGCCAAGTGGATGTACCAAACAACTTCAAATCCTGCTGTTCATTTCTTATTTCTGCGTTTAATATCATCGTTGCAAGATCAGGGGATTTGATTTAGGTTCTTTCATTTGGGCAAAATTATCAATTCAGTAACCATCATACAATTTTCCAAATATTAATTATGAAATATATCAAAGAAACACAACAACAAATCATGTAGTGATACTTTGCCTCTTTTCTCTTTAGTCAATTTGATTATCTAAAAAAATATAATCTCTAACAACTATCACATCAGATAAGTAAAAGGAAACAGATATTCAAATCTATAATATTATACCAAAACTCCAAAATATATACGCACACACAAGAACACGGAAAAACTAAAAAGACTGAAAAGAAGCACACAAGAAACTCCATACTTACAAAAAAACCTCCGGCACAAATTTGAAAAGTCCATAGCTTTACAAATCTGCAGAAGTTAATAAGAATTGCCTTCCTCGAATCCGACTTCCCAAAGCATCTTCCACCGATCAGCAGCACTAATTCTCGAACCCGGCTTTGCAAGATCCATATCAACCCTGGTTCGACAAGTGGGGCAATTGAGCTTTCTCCCAAGCCACTGATCCACACAATTTGCATGAAATAAGTGCTGACATGAAGGCAGAATTTTACAATCGTCTCCTTCTATGAAAGATTCCAAGCAGATGGCACAATCCGTGGTTTTTGAAGATGCTGAGGCACTGTACTCAACTTTGGGCAAGAGATCTTGCAGTTCAAGCAAGTTGGCCGTGGTCGTCGCCACGGTCCCAGAGAAGAGGAAATGGTTGATGCGGATGCAGCGGCGGCGGAAGGCGTTGGTCATCATGAGGAAGTGAAGAAGAACAATTGTAGCCAATCCAATGAAGAAAAGGAAAAGTGCCACTACAAGTGCCATGATTATGCATTTGAAGAGGAGAAAAAGGAGTTTCCTTCGGTTCTCGGTTAAAAAAGTGCGTTGGTGAAGGTGATTTTCTTGAATAATAGATGGCATATTGATGATTATCAGACCTTCACTGGATGAAAATTTCTGGACTTTGCACAAGAAAGACCGAGCGCTGGTTGTTGACGGCGGCCGTGCGGTGGTGGGATGTGGACCGTTGGTTTGCCTAGGTTTTGGTATCGGTTTCGGAGAATACGTAAGATGATGGCATTTTCCACCTTAAAGGGCACAAAACTTAATTTAAAGATAATGTTGAGTCAGAGGCATATTTGCTGGACTAAGAATAATGCTATTCCTTTATGATTGATGATGATGAAATATTATCGTCACAGTTTACGTGAATAATATGATTGAATTGTCCAATTTTTATGACATAAAGAAAAGAGAAAAAAAAAATATGAGAAATAATGAGATACCACGATTTTTCATCAATACGATAATAAATTGCATTATTTCATCATCATTATCCGTCACATTTCTCTCTCTATTGTCTATCTTCCTCATAAAAATTGAATTGTCAAATTTCATTATTTAACATAAATTATCACATCAACGATATTCTATCATTATAATAATAAATAGGATTATTTCCTGAACTAAGCTGATCATAGGTAGTGATTATTTTGTTTTGAGTTATACTACAAGTACATAGGGGGCATCAAAATGGTGTCCATAATGGACACATGGTGCATTGTGCCCCCTATGTACAACAAGAATAATCCTTTTGTTTTATCTTCATGGACACCTTCGTATAAAATCGCAGGAATAGTACCTCGTTTATCCCACATTTTGCAAATTAATCTATGATCTATTTACTTGATCATTCTGCCTTTTTTTTATATATATTTTGTTGCACCGTTGGGATCTTTCTTGCCAATTTCCGTTTCAACCCTTAATATAGTCATCATTTGGTGGTGATTAAAATCAAATTTTTAGTAAATTATGATAAAAATTGATAAAATGTGTGGTTTAAAAAGTTTTAAAATCATTGAAATGTGACTTTTGAGATTTTTTTTTTTTAAGGTTTTGGTATAGATTGAAATATAAACTTTAATCTAAATCAAAGTAAATAATTAATTTTAATAACATATTTCATGAAATCCATAATTGTTTAACTTTGATCAAAATTTACTAACAAATTAATTTTTATCTCCACCAAACATGGGAAAAATCACAATAAATTTGAATTTCAATAACATGCTAATTTTAAAAATTCTCCGACGATCATACGTTAATCGAATTTACAAATTACTTATATTACCTCAAAATTTATTTCGAGAACTACATTGCGTGCATATCAAATAGTCCAAACAAATATCGAATAGTTAAAAATACGTTAAATGTGAGTCTTAAATAAAGACGTCTAACTCACATATTTTTTATAAAAAAAATTCATTATTTCATTAACATTTATTATTTTTGAGATACAAATTTCTTAATATAATTTTCATTATTTTATTAGGAAATTTTATATGGAATATGATATAAAAAATTTCGAAATTTTACATTCGAAAATGTCATATCCCATGTAATTTTTCAGATGTAAAATTATATGGGGTACGATTTTTTTGGACGTAAATTTTCGATTGTAAAATTTCTCCCGACTTCTTTGCAAGTTCGATTGTGCCCCCTAATATTAAAGTTCTGCGTCCGCCCCTACTTATGTCCTATTTGATCTCTATTTTCTTAAATTCATTTTTCCTTAAATTATATTTCAATTATGCATTTCATGGATATTATAATTTTTATCACTTTTTCAACTATAAATTTAATCTACTTTTATTAAAATCTATTAAAAATCTATTTTTGTTTTTAGCTAAACTAAACACGTGACATACTCTCACTCACTCACTAAAAGAGAAATTTTCATCACCAGTCCTCAACATATAGACTTGCTGCACCTTGGTTTCCAACTTTTTTCTTGACAGCGTCGTCCTCAATCTTTTAATTTTGTAGCATTGTTGGTCACAATGGACAAATTTCTTTAACTCTTCCAATTTGCTAAAGCTTTATAACTTCGTTCTCAAGTATCACCAATGGAGTTTCCACCAATAGATATTTTGGTCAAAAATTTCTTTATATGAAAATGTTTCACACTTTTTTGGGCAAAAGCGACGTTGCAGCTAGTTTTTATATGGTATAGAGAATAATGAATTTTATATTTCATTGATGGTTAAAAATGAATCATTGCAAGTCTTTATATTATAAATACAAAGTGATAAACCCTAATCTATTGGTTACAATGGTAAGTCATAATCTAATTAATGATTATAGTTTGAATTACAACATATGTTAAATTGCTTGATTGGGTCCAAATGAAACTCTTTGAGACAATCTTTGAATTATAATTAGATATTTTGTGTAGATTGAAGAGGATATGAAGTTAAAATGGAATCAATAACCGCAAACTATACATTATTCCTAATAAATTCAGAGTTGAGTGTATGATTCTTTTGTTACAATCTATTCGACCACATTACTACTTCTAAAACAGGCATGGATATAAACGTTCGAAAAGTCTATGCTTTTGTTATCCGAATAATTTGAATCAACAGTCATGAACACAAATCCACAAGGCAAAAAAATAAAAAATTATGCCATTACAGGAAAGGAATTTCAGTATCTATTACTTATTAGAACATATTACTCAACAATTTTCAATAGTATACCCCATCCTCTTTCTGACGAGTAGCTTCACAAATATCCAATAGATATAGATGTAAAAAATGAATTGTACATATCATATATATAGTGTTTCTTTTTTTTTTTTTTTTTAATTCAGAAAACTCGAAATGAATTGACTGTAATCGGTACTAACCCTGTTAGACGACGAATAATTTTGTCAAGACTATATCTTATACCTTAGGAAATAGATTTTTAACTATTGAACTTATTTTTTGGTATCTGCTGAGACTGGCTTCAAACCATGTTTGAGTGCAGCTTTCCACACTAAATCAATTCTATCGACGTCGATAGCTCCAACTTCATGGTGGTTCCAGCTTTCTAATGAATGAACAACTCCACCTGCATGGCATGCATGAACTACTCCTCTGTCCATTGTATACTGTATTAGAAAAATGGCAGAAATATTAGTAAGGGATAAGTACATTCATGAAATTTATATGCTGTCATTTCTTTGGTTGTTTACATTTTGATTATGCATTTTAGACGAAAGAATCAAATCAGGAGAAACCATATACATGGAAGGAAAGTTTGTTTAAGTGATTTTGGGAGGAAGATTTCAATCCATGTAATGGATCAAAGGTATGATAGAATTTTCTGTTCTTAATTTCTTGTATAACTTGAATTTTAGTAAAAAAATGTCTTGCATACAGTATTGGACATGACTCGATATTATACTTGAAATTTTAGTTCTATATATTCGATGGGATTATGTCAATATTCCGTAGGAACGATGAATGAACTTGTACACTCCATAGAAACGATACAGATCTCGTGTTCTTTTTGTTGTTTCTATTTTTCAGTTTATAATTTTCAACAAGGTGAATGGACGAACATTAACATAGTAAAAGATATGCTGGAAATAGGGAGAGAAATTAAGATTTCTTACTTCACAAGACCCTAGCCCTTCCACGTCTTCAGGCAGCTTCATGGCTGCAAGATCTCCATAAGTGCAGTCTCTTCTGAACTGAAATATAGGTGGAACCACAAACTGATGAAAGTGTGTTCTAGCTGGGGCAAAATTTTGCTCTCTTGGTGTGATCCACTTGCCAACTATCCATGTCTGTAATATTGAAATCATGATTTGAATCAAAACCTATATAGAATGTTGTGGGTAGAAAACTACTTCCAAAAAGGGATTAGCATTCCACCATTTTTTGTTGCATCAATGGAAAAACGATAAAGCAACATGCCAACAACGATGAAGAATTTACTATGGAAAAATTGAAGGGGAGAACAACACACCTTACAGTTTTGGGCTGCTTGGTACTTAGTCACTTGGACTAAATACTTCTGATAATCAACTGGTGCTTCTTTCTGAACCTTTCGAAATCTTTCTGTTGATAGAGTTAGCATCTGCAAAGTTACATGTCTTGCACGTTAGCATTTGTAAACCCGAATTACAATCATATGGAAGCAAATTGTAGTATGGAATGTAAAAAAAGTTCTTTAATCACTCTAAGGATTAGTCATATCTTTCAACCTGTTATACACAATATTGAACTATTCTTTGCTTACCAGAACTCGGACTCCTTTTCTGCAAAGATAAAGAGCAATTGCTCTACCGAGTTTCGAGGTTGCTCCAGTCAAAAACACTTCAGTCACATCCTCAGGGATCTCATTAAGAATCACAGCTGCTGTTAAGGTATTGCCATGTACAACTCGAACCTTGAGGTCTGGATGCTTATCTACAAATAGCATCCCACCTCCATTGAGTGCCTCGTTCTGCAATACATGGAAAAAAGAGCTTTAGTTAATAGTTAACATTTAGCTGATGAGCTAATAGCATTTACACCAGTAAGATATGGCTTGATGAGTAGCATTTTTTTGTTGCATTCGTGTGTGTTATAGTAGACAAATAGTGTGTCTGTGTGTCTGAGAGAGAGAACCTTATTTAGAGCAGCAAGGCTAATAACTTTAACTCCCAATCTATCAGCCCTGAGAATAGCCTCTTCTATGTGCTGATTGATGCCTTGTGCAGCAAATGGTAAAAAATACTGCAAAATAAAACCAATTTTAGCATTAAATTTTAAGCCAGCCAAAATAATTCAGCAGTACCTACTAAAATTTCATTGATTTAATCAAACAAATAGTGAGAAAACACAGTACAAACCTGAAATCCGAAACGGGGTACAGCCCACGTTTGGTGCAGCCGATCCCTAAGGTTGTAGAATGAGATCAAGAAGGTTTTAGACTTAGCCCACATCACTAACATCATCACAAAGGATATGGGCCAGAACGGTAGCATGTAAATTCTTGTAGTGTAAGGAACAGATGCTATTGATCGTAATACGAAAGGCACGTGCATGGCGGACGAAATGTCTACAACATGAGCTAGAAATACGAAATCTGGGATTCTTCCATTTTTACCTGCATTTTCCATGAACGCATGCAATCAATTTATTTATAGAGGTTTACCTAAACCATAAAAGGTAAAAAAGAGCCCCCCCTAATGAACATTAATGGCGTGTTAAACGGAAATGACGACCGAACAAAACTGAACAACTTAACATGTGAGATATTTCTTCGTAAACCGTCTACTATTTTCAAGTCAGACCATGCTTCCCCTTCACATTTATGCTAGGTCGCGAAATTACTAGTTCAGATCACTCGACTAAAATGATTTTTATTTTTTTGCAACGATCAAAATCTTAATCAAAGTTCTTCGAACATTCATTTTTTCATTAATGATTAACACTTCGAGTCCATGAAGAGTACTCAATCATCACGAGATATTTGATAGGCTTACCTGAATTTTGACTAATTTTCTTATGCTTCTCCCATGATTTGATGTTCAAAGTGTTTCCTAATGCATCAAAGAGAGGCATGAACAGGCAATAATTGGTGTCCATTCCTTTGTGATGCAGGCTGTGATATCTGCATATTTCACCATATTCACCAGTAAGAAAACAGAATGAGAACTAATCTCTAGAAAGGAACTATATAATTTACTAACCAAAGTACTAAATGAGCAAATGTTGAAAATATTGTCTAAAATTATAAGTGGCTGGAAAGAATATAACATTTATATAAATTCAATTTAAACAGGCTTTCTCATGAGCAAGGTGATTTATCTTACATCTATTTGTTCAATACAACAAAGTTGTCAAGGTCAAACCCCCCGAACAAATAAATGAAGTTTTGTATGTGTATTTACGTGTGGCGTTACCGAAATTTTTCAATAAGATGATTTAACAATATATATTTAGGTACGTGATTAGGCATACAAATATATCAACGCATATTGTGGCGTGTTTATGTGCAATGTATTTCTTCATATAAGTTTTGTATGTAGGTTTAGATCACTTACGTTGGGGTAGAGATTATATATCTAAGAAATGGGATCCTTTCAAATAACTGATGGGGAATAATTTCGACGTTGGAGTGCCCTAAACATCTTAGAAAATCAAAGATCAAGACATAGCCATAGATCAAGCTTATCGATCCACATCCAATCATACAACAACCAAGTATTGGAATTCCAATTACTGCACTCGGTACAAGATTTTCCAACAAGGAGCCATGTCCAGCTGCAAAAGAATCAAAGAAATGGATTATAAGTCAAAACATCAATTTACACCACTAATTTGGACAGTTGTGGAAGGTTTGGATAGGTGAACTGAAGAATACCAGACACTATTAAGACCATGTTTGGCTAAGCTTAGAAAGAGTTCAGTTACTTTTAAGTAACCTTTCGTGTTTGAATAACTGACGTGTCTTTCGAGGAGGTAATGTTGTGACGGACTATCTAGCAAAAATCAATATTAGTGAAAGATATGGAAAAACTATTGATAGCATGGGACACTAATATAAAGCTACATGAGTTATTTATTTGTGGTAGATCAGCTACACATTCCATATATTCGAGTCAAAAGGCTATTGCTTAATTTTGTCTTATCTATGTAATTGGGGTAATGACTCGAAGTTTATCTTATGTTATCTCCTACTTCTGCTCCTATACTTTAGAGCTAACATTGGTGTTGGTTTATGTCGTAATCCTTTGTAATAATACATTATTCAATTAATAGATGAACTCCCATCTATATAGGTAGGGTCTAAAAACTCTCACCTAGACGTAGATGGACTTCTTTTTAAAAAAGTAACCTTTTATTTTAAAATTAATTATTTAAATCAATTCTCACCTTTACCCACCAAAAAAAAAAAAAAAANTCTAAAAACTCTCACCTAGACGTAGATGGACTTCTTTTTAAAAAAGTAACCTTTTTATTTTAAAATTAATTATTTAAATCAATTCTCACCTTTACCCACCAAAAAAAAAAACTCACTTATTTACTTATTAATTTTTTATGTTATATTGTCTTGTCCAATACAGCGTGCCTAACATGCTCGTGACTACGGTAACATTAAATATGGTTGCTAGAAAGTTAAAGTACAAATTACATTTAATTGGCTTACCAGTAATAGGCTGTGGTACAGCAGATGAATGGTGCAATGAATGGTAATGGTTGAAAAGATAGTCTCGATGAAACCATTTATGAATGAAATAATAGAGGGGCTCAGAAACTGCTGTATGAAGTAATATTATGGCTATAATTCCCTTTGGATTCCATACAGGAAGAGTGTCAAGGACTGGCAACATTTGCAAGACCAAGGCAGCCACAATAGCTTGAAGCAATATGAAATTATCCCTGAATTACAAAAAGAAATATTTGTTAATGAAGAAGAAGAAATATTTGAAAAAGAAAATTTGGTTATGTATAGTTTTTCGAACTTTCCGTTGAGGTCTAAATTCAAATAATTTATCTTCGATCAGAGTACATAATGATGGTCTCGATGCCATCTATTTATGAAAATTGCACATGTGAGAGGCCATGCCAAAACTCAAATCAAATAAATAAATATTTCCATTAAACTTTTTAATCTTTTTAGATGAGGTAGTTTAAGACTTATAAACCCTAATTTAGTACTTTTTCTCCTCGGGTGCCTGCGCCCTTAACTCATTGTCAAACAATAGGATTCCCTGTAATAATTAATATTCTGCCACCCTTTGTAAGAAATATTAGGTAAAATTTTAAACATTTATCTATCAATGAGGAAGATCAACACCTCTTCCTCCGATATGCAAAAACTTATGTATCATTCGCATACTCGTGAAAGCTACGAACAGGTCATATATAAATTCTCGTTCTCGAAAAATATAGAAGAAAGGGATTGTGACCTAATAACTGCCATAAAAATGGCCAAGTCATGAATTGAGAAAGGAAGAGATTACCAGTTCCATTCTCTGTCTATCTGCTTAAAATCAATTCCTTGTTTGAAAATCCGGCGATTCCGAGTAAGAAAAAGCATATGACTGTAAGCATTCCATGAGAGATACATCCCACCCCTCAGCAAACATATAATCAGAATATGAAAACACCAACTGCTCTGGTTGGCAGCTTCTCTATATCTTGAATTCCAAACTTTAGCCACGAACGGTCCATATAGCATATACTGTTATGACAGAAGAAATTATATCAGAAGAAAAACCCATAACACAAAACCTTTATACATGTTTGTGATAAACAAACAGCATTAGATGGTATCGAGAAAGCTAAAATCTTGTCCATTACACTGTGCCCAAACATGCACTTGAAGAAATGCCAGGAAAAAAAATGAAATTTAATTAAATTCAGGATAAATAAAAGCAGATGCAACTAGTACCTTGAAAATGCCCAAAATTTCCCATGGCCAAGCAGACAAGGGTGCAGCCATGTTAGAGAATACAGAAACTTTGCTTTTTTACTTAAAGACTTGATATTTGTATAAAGAAGCTGTGAAATGTAACTGGAATAGACCAACTTGAGTTATAATAATAGTATAATCTTGAAAAACAATTCTAATTTATAGGAGAAATACAAAAAATAGTTTATAGTTTAAGGACAAACTTGTTTGCTTTTTATAAAGTTTATGATCCTTCCTCCCTTCCTTCCTTGTCTATTTTGTAGGCAAAAAAGTGAATCCATTAATCTCATTTAGGAGGGCCTACTTATAGCTGGAACAGAACTCTCATATTAACGATCAACTGTCTAGTTCGACAGAATAATATCGTTGAATAAACTTGATGAAAGAAATGTAACCCTTCACCAGCTGTAGACGATCTAATTTAATATGCTATTAGGTACCGCTACAGTAGATATAGTTCTTTAATTCAAGTCTTGTCCCGAAAATTTGTGCACGTGTCAAAATATTGATGAAAAATGAACTCGGCCTTGACTAGGGACATTTTGCGTTACAGATTGAATATAAATAAATAAATCTGTCATATTCTCAATAAATTAAACTTTTAGATAAATAATTATACATATAATAACGCGTTCAAACTTCTTCCATATACATGTTTCTAGTTATATGGCTAGGCAACTTGGTATTCCGACAACAGGGTAGCTGTATCTAGCCACGAGTGAACTCAGAAATTAATGCACCGATTGAAATGTGCTGTGGATAGGGGGTGGGGTGGGTATGGTGGATGGGCCGGCAATGGAGCTGTATTTAGTAATGACGGGCTGAACCGAACGATTGTGATGTCTAATTGTCAATAGATCATTTGAATGAAGAAAAAAGTAGTTGTAATATTTGTTGGCTTGTTTTAGAAGAAATTGCCTAGAGATGCCAACTGGAAAATAAACAGCCTTATTTAGTCCTTATTGAGATTTTGTGAAAATTGATTTATTTTGAAAACCAAATGTGGACTTAATTAACTTCGTGAAAGTCTATTTAATTATGTTATTCTCATAATGTCTATATCCATTTGAAACTAAAATGTTTGTCTATTGCGTAGTCAACTCTACTTGATTTAAACTGGTCGATCTATAAGAAAATATCATGTGCGGAATTGGGGTTGTTAATGAATTGGATTTTGATCCGAATCCAATGAAATTAATAAGAGATGGATTTAGGGTCTCAATCTGATCAAGATTCGAATCCGATAATCCGTTAACTAAATGGATAAAATATTGATATGGGTCAATTCGATCGGATTGTTTTATGGCATGTTATTTGTTACTAAAATAAATAATAGAGTCGGTAAAATATTTTTATGACATGTTATTTGTCACTAAAATAAATAAATGAGAAAATAAATAAATAACAAAAAGTAATTAAATTCAAAACATAAAAAAGTTTTTAAAAAATGTATAATTATTAAACCAGTTTAAGAATTGGAAAAAAATAGTTAATTCCACATTGATATATTTTCCTAATTTATTTAATTTCAGATCAGATTATCAAATCGAATATATTATAACATATCAAATCGGATAAGCATTTAACAATCAAATATTCGTTGGATTATCGGATCGGATCTGCGGATTGTCGGATCGGATATAGGCAGATCCGATCCATATCCAATCTATTTACCGCTCTAAGCGGCATACTTAGATTATAAATGCTAATTTGAAAAAATAACAATACCATTTTTAATGGACAAGAGGCTAAAAAGGAAGTAACCTCTAGCTCCAATGGCCTATATATCCTGGTTCCATTGTATGTAGTAATTATTATGAGTAATAGAGTATCACATAAATAGACGAGGTCTTAATTGTAGTTTTTCACAAGTTCGAGGAATTGATAGCAAAGAGAACAGGATACATGTAATTGTTCATAATTAAGTGTGGTGAAAACTAATTTTTCGTATAATTATGTTCATAATTGGCCTAGGTAATATATTTTCTTTTGCATTAATGAAAACCGCCACGAATAGTGAATGAAATAGGAGAAGTATGTAATCTATTTATATAATAAATTGCAGTTGGTAACAAGGCTTGATGTAATATGCATGGTTAAATATTTCAATTGTTACTTAATATTCTTAAATATTTTTCAGTTGTTATTGAACTTCAAATGTTTTTGAAGTTTCTATCAAATTTATCAAAATATTATTGCATTCATCACTCCATCACTCACCATTTAGAATTTAACGACCTTGATGAACTTCCAAAATATTAGCATATTAATCGTCATTATACAATCAAGTGTGTAATGGGGTGTAGTAACACATGGGATAATATTTTAGTAAGTGAAGTGGCAACTCAAAAAATTTTGAAGTTTGATGACAACTCAAAAAATTTTGAAGTTGAATAACATCTAAAAAACATTTGAAAAATCCAGTGACAACTAAAATATTTAACGCATAATATACACATCAAACATTTTTATACAATGTGAAGATGTCATTTTTCAACTATACCAACAATATGTAGAGTTGTAGAATAGAGCACAGAAATTGGCATTTGATTATTGCACAATTAGCACAAGCGACAGGAACTATTTTTGTTGATTTGAGAGAGCCCTTGGAATATATTTCTATTTTCTTGGTTGTTGGGAAGATGATGATCTATTCTTCAAGATAATTAAATAATTAAAATGGTAAGTTTTAACTGGAGTCTCCCAACTTTTTTGTAAGTGTAACTTTGGGGTCTCCAAAACTTGAACTAGTATCAAAATGACTATTAAACTCTTGTTTACCAAAAATAGGTTAAAAAGATGGTTAATAGTCACCCAATCTATATAGTTGATTTATTCTATTTTCACCCAATCTCATTATTCTACTCATTTTCAACCACACATTCTTCAATAAAATAATATTTTCCATCACATCAATAATTTTTCCTTCTTTTTCAACTACAAATTCACAATTAATCTACTATTCCAGAATACATTATTCCAAAATAATGTGGCTCAAACACACCCTTAATCAGTATTCTAGAAAGCTTAAAACATAGCTAGACGTGAAAGTCAAATTTCAAGCTTTATGAGTTTAAATGAGGACTAAGCGTTAAAAAAATATATATTTTCTTATTTTTAATATTAGTTTAATTTTTTTTATTTTAAAAATCTGTTAATAATTAAAATAATATATGCCAAACGTTTAAAATTATAAAGGACTACATTTGCGTAATAATTTTACAATTAATCATTTAAACAATTTTCAAGTTTTTGAAATGCAAAAATTAGGCTATTTTTTATAATTTCAAGTAGACGAATCCTACTTGAAATTTTTAACTTGTTTTCATATTTTTTACTTTTATACCGATAAAGTTATTTAAAATTTTGAAACTAAAGTCAAATATAAGACTTTTAAAAATTTAAAATTAATAAAGTGCATTAGGCGCTCATTGCCAATATGCTGTGTTTCGCTCCAACCTCGTGCCTAGTCTAGGCACTGTTTAGACGAACTTTTTAGAACATTGATTTTATTAATTTATTTTCTTAAATTTCCATTCACGCACTTTGTCTATTTCCATATGGTGAATTAATATAATATTTATGGTTAATAGAAATAATGGAAGCAGGTGGGACAAGCGTCCCCCCAATAGAAGGGTGACACTTGACATTTTGTCAATCAAGTCGTCACTCCCCTTTATACAAATATCATTCTCCAAAATTTGAATTATCTAAGTACTTTAAGTCTAATATAAAGTAAGCCATATTAATTAGTTCCAACTGTTTTAGAAGAAAAAAATAATTCCAACTTACAACAATGCCCATGTGACTTTATTCTAGATTTTGTATGGTGGACCTATCCGTCACGTCACAATGGAGGCCACGAAAATGGTCGCTTCCGTTTTCAACATTTATCAATTTTTGAGAGGTACATTAACGCACCAGCGTAATTATATTACAACTTCAAAAGTACTAATCGATTCAATTTAATATATTAAATTTTAAATATCTAATATGTGTTGATTTGCGAAGAATACCAAAAATACTAACAACAATCTAATGACGATAACCTAGTTCTATCTTTTAAAAGAGAACAAAAAAAATTCTAACAAAACATATAAACTAAAATGTATTCTAAAAATGCTGGTGAATTTTCTAAATACATTTTAGTTCATATTAAACCATCCAAATTCTTCTGAATTTTGAGCTTCAGATCTAACTACCACACTGGCGAAATGAGACTGCAATTTTCGTTGTGCATTTATTGTGTTCTGCGGAAAATTTATATAAAGGCACCCTATGGTTGCCAACTTTGACAAATTGAGACTGCGATTATCATTGTGCATTTATTATGGTTTGCATGAAAACTTACATCAATGTGTACCTTTTTGAGCCAATCTTGACTTCAAGACCGTTTAGACTTTATTTGAATATTCTTCTTTTTGTTTACTCTCTCATTTTTTCAAAAAATTTTTTTTTTCTAGAAACTCATTTTCAATCATATATTCACACAATAAAATATTATACACGTAAACATAAAAAAATTTTCTATTTTTTAACTACACATTCTCCAAAAATTCAGTATTCAAAACAATGTTTTTCCAAAAATATGAACACCAAACATGGACTTAGTTTCTTATTATATCTTTTCTTAAAATAATATACTTATTTATGCTATCAAGTATTTAAAGGTTATTAGGTTTGGGTGAAGCTCATCTCTAACTTGTGTAGAGTTGCATCAAGTAAAACTTTGAGTGACATGTAAGTAAAATATATTTACATGAAAAATGTACATAATTGTCATATTTGGATTTTGTTACTTGTACATAAAAAATATACATAATATGATGTGGAGGGAAAATATTGAATAAAAAAATTGACTATGTTTTAAATTGGCAAATAGTAAAGTGACACGTGACATTACGTAATCCATTATGCCAATCTTGATGTACATGTAATAAGATTCAATATATTTTACCTCGAACAAACTTGCGTAGTTTGAGAGGAGGGCACTTTTTAAACGTTTTATGATACTATTGAAGTGAGATTTCAAGAAAAAAAGATAGTAACGTCATTTTAATTTATAAATTATGTACATATTTTTATCTATCAAATCATAACACTTGCAAACTTGAAAATGTATCTACCCTCAATTCATTCACTGGACGAGCTTCATACGACCATAACTTCTTCAATTTCAAAATAATTAAGGGCCGTTTGACATTACTTTTGTTTTTACTTTTTGTGGAAAAGTTTCATAAGAAAATTATCTTATTTTTTGTTTAGAAATTAATTTTTAAAAGAATTTCCCATTTCGGAAGTGCTTTTACACGAAGTCACATTAAACCAACTTTCTTTGAAAGTTCTTGTAACTAGAAAAAAATACTTTTATAAAATGAGTCGAACAAATCCAAAAGCAACTTTTAAATTTCAATAGCTCCTTTTGACTTCTCAAAAGTCTTGTCAAACGGGTTTAAAACAATTTGAAAGCAACCTCTAACAACCACTGATGGTGCATGGATGTCGTCGCTCATGTCGTAAGATGTCGGTTTAAGTCCCTCAACAAGCACATCCTCAAATTTTGTCATCGTTGAATTTGAAATTCTGAACATACTGTCAGTGATAAGTCAAAAGAAGGTGAGGATGACTTCAAGTTATCATATCCCTTATGCCCTAGACAATACACGTGCTATAATGATCGGGACAAAGGGTCGCGATCCCACGAGAGTGAGCGTTAAAAAAGAGAAAAAAAAAACTTATTTTCTAGAATAGCATACTATCACTATTTAACTCCTATAACTAACTAAGATAACTCACTTTAAATGTTTTTGAGAACATGTTTGATATATTGAATCGAATACGACAACATAAGATTGAAAATAGTAATATTACCAAATAATCAGATATCTTTTCTACTCATGTCTAGCCTAATACACCCGTCATCAATTATGCTCTTCATTGTAATAAAACACATTATCATATCATTCTTTGTTTATGTAGAAGTATTGAAAAATCTTTCCCTAGCAAATGAACCGCCCATATTGAATGTTGAGCTTGACGACTGATAATTGTAGCTTCTACACTTATTTCTAGCCTTTATTTCCTATAATTTTGCCAAAATAAATAAATAAATCTCCCTTGTTCTGTCTAATTTTAGTGATTATACAAAGAACAATCTGGAAATTAACAACTGGCGAGGAAAAAATAAAATATGGATTACTAAAGAGACGAACAAATTTGCTATATGGCTTGCATTAGCATATATAGGTGTATCCTATATGGCTTGTATTATCATAATCATATAGTGCGAAATGCTACATCAACAGGCTACATTTACGTACTGATGGATAGAATTCGAGTTGACAAGTTTTCATTTGATTTTGGACCAAAAAAAATAAATTAAACGTCATCTCAGCACTTGTAAATCCAACTGTACAAAAAAATATGTATAGGTAGAATAATTGTCATATACTAAATTAGCATTATCATGCTTTCAATAAAGATGAAGCCGTCGTCTCATCACATATGGTTTCAAGATCAAGTGAAATTTAATTAATTAATCGACCCGATTCTCCTAATAACATTGCTTAAACATATAGACCTATTTGTTTACGATATAAGATCACCTCTGCAAGGCATACGCTGCAGAAAAATGAAAAACATAAATACATATCCTATTAAGGTGGATCTGCTAAATTAATACTAATGTTCCTACTCAGCAATCCATCAGAGACAGCCCTATCTGGTAAATCATGTTATCAAAAGCTATATATTGGCAAAGATTTTATATTGAGAATGTTGTGCTACTATACACTTCACACAGACCAAATATTATTATGTATACAGTTCAATTCCTCTTCGGCTGTCTTTGATTTGTCTTGTTTTGAGATATATCTGAAAGGAATATGGCGCAATGATGCTAACAACCCATGGCTGGAATTAATTGAGTATTCCAGCTGATTGTTTCTTTGTGGTTTAATAACTTGGTGCAACGTGTTTGAAGATGCTTAAAGCCGTGTTTTACTTACCTATTAA
>CAIGRP010021419.1:0-17805 GCA_903798385.1 Fraxinus cuspidata | reverse complement strand
CTGAACTTCATTTTGTTTTAAGTTGGTTACTGTTTTAAATGCTATGTTACAATTTGCCCATTCAGTCCATGTATGCTAATTTAACTAATGAGGAAAGCTGACACAATAGTCTAGTTGACAGGTTAGTTGGAAAAATAAGAAAAACTGCCGCGTCACGTAGTGCTTTAGTCAAACTAATGAAAGTGCGTAGGGGCCAACTTGAAACAAAGCTTAAGTTTTGTATCCAATTTCAAGCAAAGGTTAATTTCAGTGACCAACTTGAGACAATATAAAGTTTAGTGACCAACGTGAATTATCGTTAAAATCGTTAGTGACCTCAAATATATTTAATCCCTCTTTTAAATTGTTTCTCCGCTAGTGCTTTCCTTCCTGGAGTTCATATTACCGCCTATTAAAGTAATTGTTTCTTTCAAAAAGTAGACTATTTTCTACAAGGTTGATTCGGATATGTTTGTACCTATCGTGGCCCTCTAAAATTTGGTTTGTCGTTTGATAAGCAGACTATATTTTCTATGGATTCCTTCATCAAAACACGGGCTCAAATGGAGGATGTAATTGAGGGTTGGCGACCAAAAGTCATGGGTTGATTCATCTACTGTATTCACCATCACTTGGCTCATCTTCAGTTTCAGATTTTTGTCCGAGAACAATCAAGTGATGGTATGCACATATGTAGATCAAACGTTATTCATTATATAATGTACAACTTTAAGATGCTTTACTATGACAAGGATGTGAATTTTGAGCTGCCTGACAAAAACTTGCGATGTTCTAAACTCAATGAAATTGAAATACCATGTCATCTTATGGGTCTAACAAAATTTGTAGTGTTATCAATCTTTAGTTATTTTCTTCAAGCAAGCATTTGAGCGAACATGTCATGCCATTCTTCCAAATAATGTTATTAAACTCAAGAGTCTAGAGTTTGGTTTTTCTGTTGATTTTAACGAGTATCCAAATTGGATAAGATAGTTGTGATGGCTGCAAAATGGTCCATAAATCATAGCCTCTTGAGTTAGGTTGTTGAGGTGAGATTTATTTGATTAGATTTTGTGTTTCAGATTCAGCTTATTTACTCTCTTGGGTATGATTTTAATTCTCGTAACCAAATTAGCCTAACATATGGTGGTGAATCTTGTGCAGTCGGGTTGATACTAATGAATTCCCATGTACTATAACATGATAATTTTTCCATCTGACAAAAGTGAGCCCATGTTGAGCTCGCAAGTTTGATCATTTTCACCATTTTCCGCGCTGCATATTCTTCATTTTGTGGTGGTTTATTTGAAGAGTTCCAATAGATGTAGAAAGGAATGGCAAAAATGATTGTGGATTGGTAGTTGAGTTTGTTAACCTGTCCTCGATCAAAGTGTATTAGGCAAGCTTGGCCTCGAGTTCGAGCTAATTGTGAGTATACGTCTGGTTTCTTTAGATAGTAATTGAACTGAGAGATTAGCATACTTGGAATGCAGCTCTTGTTTGATTCCTATTATTTTTAAAAATAATATTGCAAAATGCATTATAAGGGATTCAAACATGCTCTAAATACAAAAAGGGCCCGTTGGACCCGTGTGCTTGTCATTTTGGTTTTAAATTTATATATACGATTAATATTTTATTAAATTTAGATTAGTAGAAATAGAAATTTAAAAAAAATGAATTAGTGTATGAAAAAGTAGCTATAGAGTAATCAAGCCAGTCATATTTACATATCGTAACTATTGTTATCATAACAGACTTAGACTGATTGGTTCAACCAGCAAAATTTGGAATTAGTTTTGATGCGGTCGACTACCCCTAAAAGGGCTTCATTAGAAACTAACTGTAATCGCAAAACTAGCCAATTAATCACAAATCCAAAAAAAATTGATGACTATTTTTTTATTTGGTTTTGCATGGCCAACTTTTAAAAAAACTAAAACATGGGCTCATTTAATTAGTACCACATTTGGACAACAATTTACACAACGTGAACTTATTAGAGCATTTTTTTTTTGTCCAAAATGCATTTTTGAATAATATTTTGATAGAAAATGTATGATTAAGAAATAAGGAAAAATTTTGAATTTATGTGTAATATTATTTTATTGAAGAACGTGTAGTTGAAAATAAGAAGGAAAAAAATGTATTTTAAAAATAATGAGGACCAAACAAGGGTTAAATTGTTTTCACATCACAATTGCTTTATACAAAGTTGTCGATCAGATAGGAAACCTGGTGAACTAGATCCTAGTCCGATTCGATCAAAACATGTAGTTGAAAATAAGAGGAAAAAAAATATTTTTTGAAAATAATGGGGACCAAACAATGGTTAAATTGTTTTCACATCACAGTTAGTTATTAAATTCATGTCGATCAGATAGGAAACCTGGTGAACTAGATCCTAGTCCGATTCGATCAACATAATTGGACAAATACACAATTGAATCAGCATTGGTTCGCTTTAATCTATAGGGTATCGCTTAGCTCGGTGAATAAGTTGTTTAAACCAATTGAATTTTCGTAAATTTTCAACATGTTTTTTAATATTCACAATGGACGTTTTCGAACCAAGGACCTCAGGTCTACAAGAGTCGCACATTTAACACTAATATACTAACACATTCATCAGATAGGTAAATTTGGCTTCTAACTAAACATTAACATCTAAATTAACAACATACTAATACATTCATCACATAAATTTGACTCATACCTAACATCTGACACTAATATACTAGCACACTCGTTGGATAGATAAACAATCATGTTACACAAATAGGCTAAAAAATAAGGAAGACAAGTGTTGACTCATAATTAGACAATTTGAAACAAAAAACACTCAAACAGGAACTGCCAAATCAGTCCGTCTGTTTGTTTGTTTGTTTGTTTTTTTTTTTTTTACGGTCTTTAAGCCCGTTCAGTCATAATTATTGATAGATGAACAATCATGCCACATAAACGGGCTCAAAAAAATCCAACAATGACAACTAAATTAACACTAACATAACACCGAATTAATACATCCATTACAAATGTTCCATCAATGAATATATATATTCGCCTTTCGCTAATGTGGGAGAATTTAGGATAATTCTATTTGTACCGAATGTAGGTTACCGAAAATGTGCCATTCTCTCACATGCGCACGGGCCCGCATGATTAAAAAACTCTCAAATGTGTGATTTCCATAACCTATTGTGAGTGTATGTAAAAAATTAGATAAAAAATAGAGAGTATATTTAGCATAACTCGAGAATCTATTATGAATGTGGCCCTCGTGTAAAGTTTTTTTCTTCTTTTTTTAATATTTTTCTACGTAATCATTTTCAACTACACACTCTGAAAAAAATCATTTTTCATATTTCAAAAAAAAAAACAATTTTCTACGTAATCATTTTTAATCACACTCTAAAAAAATCATTACTTTTTAATAACACAATCTTCAAAAAGCTAATTTTCATAAAAAAAGTTTTAAGACTTTGTTCGGGTTTATTATCTTTTTAATTTTACTTTTCAAGAAATAAAGGACGAATAAGTAAATATAATTTATGCATTCCTATAGTTATAGTTTCGCTTTGAATGGAAAAGAGAATGAAACATTGACAAAGGCGCAGGTAATTTTTGTTTTAACCTTAGCATGAAAATAAGCCTTGTTTGTCTCCCAATTTTTTAAAATTCTTTTTTTTTTTATATACTCATTTTCAATTACGTAAATTCAGAATTTTTTCACACAATCTTTAAAAATTCTCTCCGAAGAAAAAATGGCCACAAACCGGGGTTAAATAATTCTAGTAAAGTCAAGGGAGTGAAAAATGCATGTAGACTGAAATCCCATTTCTTTCCACTCTCCCAATTTTCAGCGTCTTCCTCACTCTTCTTTCCCCCTCTCCCCATATTTGCAGTTTTTCTTTGCTATATAATACTGCACAAAGCAGGGGAAAGAAGGCAGTAAAAAAGAGGGGTGAAGGCAGTAAAAAAGGAAAATAATATTCTGGAGTTACACATTTTACACGCCACCACCATCTCCCGCCACCCGCCTCCACGTGTCAGATCCCATTTTCCAACTGCAAGTAGGAGGAATTCGAATCCGTTCGCGGAGAAGAACAAGTTGGGTGAGAAGAGAACAATAAATTAAACCACCACGAAAAGCACCAAGTTTTGTAGGTGAAGCCTTTAATGGCTCCTTGCAGCATGACAAAAAAGTTTCTGTTTCATTCTTTGGCAGTTATCAATTGCCACCTGTAATTGGAATCGTCGTTATTCGGCGGAGAGTTGCTGATGCTTAGCATTCCAAAATGTGTATTCAAACTGAAGATGCGAATTCCGAAGGGCCGCTCCTCTTCTCATTGCTTCTCCTCCTCCTTTTCCTATCCAACCATTATCTCCCATCCCCTTTTTCCATTTCCTTCCTATCATTTTCCGCACAGAAGGAAAGTGAATCGCCTAAAAGGTTTGTGTGTATGCTGGTTTAATTTTATTTATTTTTTTCATCTTTAGAGAGCTACGCTGTTTAAATTTGGTGTATGAATGCTGTTTCTTTTATTTTTCTTTTTGTATTGGTTTATGGGTTTTATTGCATTTGTTGGTGAAGTGGAAGATTTCCCTTTTAATTTTCAAATGTTTCGAATCTGATCTGGGGTGTGAAAAATTAGATTTTATTTTATTTTTAAACAAATCTGACTTTGCATGTCATCTTAGTTAATTGGTCTTAAACGTGCACGGTTGATTCTTGAGATAAATCTTTTATCTTTTTAATTTTGATGATTGATCGATTGTCTCAGGCTTTTCACTGTTCGTCCTAAGATAAAGTTTCAATGGTGAAAGCCTGCTTCAATTAGAAGAGATTTATTTATTTATTTATTTTTAATTGGTGAAGTTGTTTAAAGTGAGTAAACTTAAAGAATTTTTTCTTCTGGTGAAGAACAATTGTTCATGTCAAACAAACATGGGTGCAAGTCAAAATCTACGTTTGACCGAGAAGGGTGTTATAGATTGATCATGCTTACTTTCAACATTTTGCAATTTTGGAGTTCTAGTTCAGTTGTATGATTTCTGGTTATGGTTCAGAGTATTGTTTCCCCTCCTTTTACTTTTCATATTATTTGGATTTAATTTGATTGATGCCATAGAGTTTTATGTTGTATATTTTGGGTGGTTAGGTAGGAGTTTATGACTTTGAGGATGTGATATCTTGGTATGGAATCATAATCAATTTGATGACGATGCTTTTGGGAAATAAAGTACATGTGTACAAGAGGTTTTTTATTGTTACGAGTGGCATTAACATTGGTGAAATATAGGTATACTTTGGAGCATATCTTGGAATATAGGCTAAGAAGTTGGAAGATAACATGGAGCCAGTGGGTTCACAAACCATGATTACTGCAGGTAAGACGCTGATGTTTCAGTGGCTGGAAGGAGTCCCTTCTTTCCCTTTTTTTTTGGCGCCTTAAACTTTTTCCTTATCGTGTAACATAAAATTTTAGGCAGCTCTGGGCTGCTATTTATATGAACACTTATAGGTGTGACTCACTTATCTTTTATGTCCCTGTGTGAAGTTTGTGTAGTGTTAAGGGGATACAGAGGTTACCAATCCAGAGCTACTTAATCATGTTAGTGCAGCTCATTACTCAAGTTCACTTAATAATATAAGATTGAGCTAACAAACCCATTAAACTCTAGTTGTTAGTATGACTATAAAAATATCTAGTCTCTATAGAGAACTGCATATTTTTATTCTTAGGGATTAACTAACACTGTGCCTAGAATTAGAAATGTGTCATATAAGCAAAGGCTTGAGTCATCAGTATAGGGGAACTTAGAGACAATCAATACAGGCTGCTGCTGTGTTTTCTAATAAATCTCTAGTGGATTACCACTAAAAATTTGAGTTTTCTGGGGATTTGTTTTAATTTGGTGGAGGTTGGCTTATAAAGGTCCTATTAGAGACAAAAAAGACTTATTTTTTCTCTCCTTATAAACAAGCTTATAAGCCAACCTAAACATTCTCATTTTGATTAAGTGCATTATACAGGTGTGGCATAAGTTTAACACTATTCTTAATTACTATTTGCTTTCTTGTTGTCAAACAGAATCAGGCAGTGATCAACTTCATGGCAGTACTATGATTGACCGAATGGGTGTAAATTGCAAAACATTGCCAGTTGAGAAGACTGGCTGCAGTGATAGTGGTCAGGATCCCTGCATATGGTCATCTCCTGAAGGAGGACAAAAGATATATATATGAAAACAAATATTCTGTAATTGATCTCTGAACACGAAGAATGTTGTTTCTGTTGGGTTTGACATGGACTATACTTTGGCACAGTACAAGTCCGAGACATTTGAATCTCTAGCTTACGAAGGCACAGCAAAGAAGCTAGTTCATAATTTGGGTTACCCCAAAGAGGTTTGTCAAAATTTGTTAATCCTACCTTCGTGAGAATTTGATCTAATGTTTTATCAATTGATGAAGTCTATTGCTAAAGCAATTTGTTTTAGGTGCCACATTCTAGACATAAAATTGCCTATCCCTATGCATAAACCCGAGAAAAAAAGAACAACTCATGCAATGCAGCATTAAGATAATTGGAGGCATCTTGTGCTTTTAGTTTTGGTTATTGCCTTTCGATTTCGAGTCTGAAGATTAATTGCCTCTTACCTTGTCTGGCAATGTGTAGTTACTGCAATGGTCGTTTGATTGGAATTACATGGTCAGAGGATTAGTTCTTGACAAAGAGAGAGGCAATATATTGAAGGTTTGTGTTGTTCTGTTGTGAACGAATCAGTTCTGTCATCGTATATTTATATCTAGATAGAATCTTTCTGCTATTGGTTATTCTTTTCTTCTCTTGATTTTATGTATGTGTGAAATTTGTCCGTTTTGGCTGTAAGATTCACAGATGGATCGCCACAAGTATGTGAAGGTGGCTTATCAGTAATTTAGAGAGATCTCAAAGGAAGAGAGAGTTCTTATATATGGAAGCACCTTGAAACATGATGCGTTCAATGAACCTGGATATGCTCTGATCGATACCCTTTTCTCTCTGGCCGAAGCTTACTTGTTTGCACAGCTTGTTGACTTCAAGGATTATAATCCAGGAAAAATTTCGGCAGAGTAAGTGCATTTCCTGATATCTTTTAAATACACCATCACACATTAGCTTGTTCTCTTGCTTCTACCATCCAAACAAAGCTAATATCTGCAAAAAAATCATCGAGTATATTTTGTCAATGTGTTAAAGGCAGCTCTTATTATTCCTTTTTAATTAGATAAATCTTACTAGGGAATGCTCTAAAATAGTTATTAATCTCGCACTTGTTAGAGATAAAACTGGCTGATTGACTGGGATGCCATCCTTATTATATGTATTCTATTTATTGTAAAATTTGTACAACTTTCCTCATGTTTAGGCCTTAATATCTATAATACTAACTTCCCTTTTCTGCAATTATGTATCCATTTGGCCACTTAGTCTTGAATAAATTTTGACACTTGCAAAGGAAACAAACAAGCCTTTTCAAATCCTCACTGTGTAAAATGTTAAATGATATTAGAGCTTTAAAACACTCAAGCGCATTCACCATTGGCGGCAAATTCTAGTCCTCCTTACTTTAATCAGAATAAACCCTTTCATTACGTCCTGCTCACCACCAACCAATCTAGCAACCAGTAGCGTCCTTATCTCCATTAATACAACTGCTCAAGCACCTCGAAAGCTCTCTCCCACAAACTTCACGTCTTTGTGTTCTCAGTGGAAAGTTCTTCTAATAGGGTACAATCCAAAAAAAAAAAGGGACCTTGATGGATCCTTCCCTTGTCCTTTTGCCGTTATTGTTGTAGCCCACAAAGAAATTGTTAACCCAAACTTTGCTACCTGGGTTTGCCAAATCAACTGCTGGCTTGTGCCATAACCTCTCAAGAAGTGTGATCTTGTCATGTCGACTAACATGCCAAGTCGTCCTGTACCAGAGTTTCGCGTCTCAAAAAAAACTCAAAGATCCTCAAGTCTCAAGAAGCATCAATGGTTATTTGCTGTGTCAAAAGTGTCGCTGCTGATCTCACCTGCACCGGTTGTATAGGAAAATCTGATTTTTGCCCTTCTCAATGGCAGAAAACTGGAGTTCAAGATTATCTTAGTGGCAGTTCGTGCTCAAGATGACGGGATTTGATTTGAAGATTTTCATGAAAAATTTACAGAACATGAGGCCTTCCTCAAAAAGTTGCTCTTTCCTTAGATGAAAGAGGAAAGTGGTTGCTAATGCTTGTAGCTTGGTTCGGTTCTTAAGTCAATTTTTAAATAACTATCAATATTATTGATAAATCTGGCTTACTCCAAAGTCACGGCGACCACAACTATAAAGTGATATGGAAATTCCAATAAGCAGGGGCAATACCAAAAAAACCAGAATTCGGATTCAAACTTTTGGCAAGGCAAATGGTCAAAATTTCCATAAGAAAATATGTCTACTTCGTGAGTGGTCTGGTCATATTGCTCGCAAATGCCCACAACCACCTCACATTAGATCTAGGGAGTGATACGGTTCAAAGGATGAACACGTTATGGACTGTTCCAATAAGATTTCATTCTTGANAATATGTCTACTTCGTGAGTGGTCTGGTCATATTGCTCGCAAATGCCCACAACCACCTCACATAGATCTAGGGAGTGATACGGTTCAAAGGATGAACACGTTATGGACTGTTCCAATAAGATTTCATTCTTGAACAAAAATCTTTTTTTTTTTTTTTAAATTATTTCATCTATTCCACGATCAAAACAGGGGAGGATACACGTTACACCATGATTATCTCTGCTATGGTTCTTGTCCACGTTCCTATTTGGCTAGTCAAACTAGTGCATCTCCAGAGAAATGGTTGGTGGATACATTGCTATCTCTCGTATTGGTTCCACCGAACTATCCTTTCCTTAAAAATCTATTATCTAATGTATTTTGTGTCTTTAGCATGGAAAAGGACTTATTTTTCATTCAAAATTTTGTTGTTTAAATTATGCAAATATTGAATTCTCATTCGCTTTGTCTATTGTGAAGGATCTTCACACGCGACTTATCTATGCATGGGTTGAATAAAGGTGGATCATATGAATGGCCATCGAATCCTTCATCTCCATCTACGCCCTTTCTATTCTTGACTTTGCTTGGATCAAGTGTACTCTCCAAGAGTGGCACAACCTTGGTCGCTCTTTCCCCAAAGCACAAGTTGGCTCCAACTATCTTCATCATGCAATGCATGAGTTAATGGCTTTCCTTTTCAACCTCTATCTTCTTGATATTGCGAAGGATCAACAAAATCGACAAGCCTCTTTATGGTATCCCAAATTATGAACTAGCTTCTTTATTGTGCCTTCATAAGCTTGCGATTCAAATGTCTCGGACTTGTATTGTGCCAAAGTATATTCCATGTCTAAACCAATAGCAACATCATTCTTTATGTTTAAAGATTATTTGCTTTAAGATATCAAACTTTCCTTGTAAAAACTTTTGAAATGGAAGTTATGATCTCCGATCAATCTCGGCATTTGTTATCTTATATTTATTGTTAATTTCACTAGTGACTTTATTCAAGTAAAGCACAAATATGATGCCTTTTATGTCTTTGCAAATTAAGATTGATGATTGGATAAGTTTTTAATAGATCCTTTATTTTATATTACTCCAATGGTTTGGCGAGTTTCATAATTTAAATCCTTTTTAGAATTCATGGTTTCACTCAACTTTTCATCCCCCACCATGTTATCGAGAAATAATAGGTCCAAAGCCACCGTTATGTAGGTTAGACTAGATTAACCTTTCAAGCCAAGTGCATCTGTTCCTGCATTTTGTTACCTTATCTTCACTACCCCATAAACTGAATGCCAACCCCGACTCTTTCCTCTTGTTCTCATTTTCAAAAACTTCTTGGGAAAACAAATAAAACTTCATTCCACACAAAGTGCCTTTGATTGACTTGAACTTCTCTCTTAGCTCGCTTATGTGTCACGCCATTTTTCCTTTGTTGAAAATTTATTTCCATGTTCTTGTTCGGATGCCACACATATATTTAACTTGAATAATGCTACTTATACATAAGGAGTTACATAAAGTTTTATAGATTGATAAGGTGTCAAAAAGAAAAGGGGATTTTTTTTTTTTTTAAAATTTTTATTTGGTTGAAGATATTTTGATTCAATCATATTTTATCACATCATATGTTAGTAAATTACTATGTAAGTGGTGATGTACATATAGCACAACCGATTTAACTTATCTTCATGGTTGTCTTTGAATGTCAACTATCTTTATCGCTTTACGGTTAGAAAAAATCCTAGAATTTATGTTGCACAAAATGAGTCATCTTCAAACTTTGTGAATTCACAAAATTCGCAAGTGATCTCTTCTTTTCAATTGAGTTTTGAATTAAAATCTAATCCTGTACTTCAAGCCGAGTTAATAATACGAAACAGAACAAAAGCAAGTTAAAACACAATTATTTGGTTAACTTAGTTTGATAGCTATGTCTACTTGCCTCAATAGGATTTTATTGAAATGAATGAGAGACGATTACAAGATGAGGCTTTCTAAATTCACATCTCTTGTTTTTTACGTTGAAAATAGCTCATCCTAACACCAGTTATATAGGTAGAAAATATTAGGACAACCTATGGTAACCACCAAATATATCCTTATAGGTAGGACATATTAGGTTGACTCGTGTTTGAAAGGAAAAGTAATCAGTATCATTAGGCTTGTTATATCCAACACCATCCTCTTAATTTTGGAAATTCTCGTATGCTTGACCTGACAAATTTATCTCTAACCTAATCATCACTCAAAATTCGGTCTAAATCATGTCCAACTTCACACCTTTCACTTTCATCTAGTCTTTCTTTGGTCAATGATTATTTTCCACGTCCACATTGTGAGCATGTAGATGAACACAAATTGATCTCGTCTCTTGCCGATCTGTGCCCTTATACAATATCTCTTCCTTGCACGTGAAAACCCCACGAAAAGCCACTTGACGTTCCTATGAGCGCAAGTTCACAAAGTAATATTTTCAAACCAATGAAAGTTTTTTGTTTGTCTCAACTGTCACCTCAAGCGAAATGGCGAAATCTATGATATTTTTCCATATACTAAAATTTCAAAATGGCGATAGGCAAGAGTGCAGGGGAGATTGTACCACCTACCTTCGGGCAAAATTTTTAGTTTTTATTTTTTATTTTTGGTGTAAAAGGGGCTTCAAAATCAAATACCATATTGATGGTTTAATGGCTCGTTGTAAAGTGAGTTATTTTTACAATTGTCCTTGCAGGAGTGGATTTGGGAGGGGGCACCAGTGATGCATCAAGCCTAATTGATTTTACACTAGTCCCAACAACAATAAATAGTACCTCAACCCAAGATGAAGTAACCTAATTGATTTCATTCAATTTTAAAGCCCCAAATCTAGGCCCACAACTTATTTGTACTTCCTATGTGCCTTGATTAGGTGGTTTTTATATTTCTCTATTAAATAAATCTTTTTCCTTATTGTTGAAATCTGTTTAAAAAAATTACACTAGTTTCCATGGTCGAACCCTGGCTCCGCCCCTGTGTTGTTGCCTATTTGAGATCAACATATTATGAACTATAGCGCAATTTGACTAAACAAATAGTTAGAAGCAACAAATTTGACTCGAAATCTTGAGCTTTGGTTCCATAAGGCTTGGATATACATGCTAAAGAAAGGTACAAGGTAAAAAATGTAGCAAGCCAAGCTTGTATTTTTTATGCAAAGTTGACTTCATTTTTAAGTAAAATGGAGCATCTATAACTTAATTCAACATTTTACACATGTAAGTCGAATATTGAATCATTGAATTACAATCCTAAAGAACCCCGATTCTAAAACTTAGTTTCGTGAGGTTTTTGTTCATAATGAAGATAATACGAAGTGTCATTTTAAAAGATCCGACCTGGGTGTTTATTGATGTTAGACAGTGTAAATAGAAGAGTAATTGTCAAGAAAATAAATAGAAGAGTCTGAGTGAGGGCTTGCTTGCAAAAAGGGAAACCAAGAAAATCACTAATGATCTGAATCAGCGAATGAAATAAATACTATTAGTCTTCATGAAGAATATTGTTGATCACATTCTATTTTCAAAATGCTTCCTCCTGGTTCAAACTGTTTGATGAAGGAAAATAATTTTCAGAACAAGTGTTTTGCATGATTATTTTCGCCCTGGCTTATATTTTAGAAATATCTCCCTACAAATTGTGCTTTAGTATTGACATGGTTTTACAATATAAGTTGATGAATTCATATATTATGGAACTGGATTTCATGTGTAAATACTCTAGGTAATTCTATATTTAAATTAAATTGATGGTAATAACTTATATATAATACCTTAGTTGTCAAATTGAATTTTTTCCCCAATCCAATGCAACATTCTTTCCCTAACATTCTAACCCTGTAGGATGATATTCTTATAGTTCTTTAAATTAGACTAGGAGAAAAATGTTTGAAACTCTTGCAAATGGCTTTTAGTATAGAGAAAAAGAGGAAAGCGCACATAACATGCATTCATAAATCTTAGTGAAATTCACTTTAAGCTGTTGATTCTAAAATGTAGTGCGTTTTATGGATTTTCCCTCTCTTATGTGGAAATATAATTTTTGCATAATCGAGATTGTCACTTTGTTATTTAAGAAACAAAAATCAATGTCTTGCTTTGCTGAATATGAACATATGTTGTAGTAATTGCTAGAGTTTTCTTTTCTAATTTAAGGCAACTAAATTATTTTTATCTTTGCCACATAATGGCATTGTTTCACATGTACAATAACTCGTTAACTCGAGAACTCAGATAAGAGAGAAATGAAAAATGGGGACAAAATTAAGTAGTGCATTTCTAGCTCTAATTTCAGATGAGCTTCTCCCATTATGATTATTATTACTATCCCTGCCTAATCACCGAAGTGATTAGGTGTAATGAGTCAAATGTAATTTTTTTATATTGATTTTCCTTATCATATATTCACTACCGAACTATTATCTCTATCAGAGTAAACCAAAAATGTTGAGTAGAAATTGTTAAAATAGCTGAATGGCTCAGTGGTAGGTTTGAATTCAGTTCTTGAAGAAGACCATGGATCGATTCTCCGAAGAACCACTTTTAGAGAAACATGTGCACGTTGTCATGGTTTAGTATTGCATTCCTCACCTAAAACTGCTCATATGGCATCATCTTATTAGTAGAGATGAATAAGTTTCTAAATAAGTGAGTTTGATCAGAAAAAAATGCAAATAACCACAAATTACCGAAATTTGCTAGACTGCACTCTAATGCAGGTGTGACCCCTTAGCTTCATGTATTTAGGAGAATTAGGTATTTACCAGCAGTTCTTGAATGGACGCGGATTATGTTTTCTAGAGATGGATGCTGATTATGTGCTATAAAGATGAAATATTTTTCTCTCTCTTTCTAATCTGATGTTTTTACACATAAAGATGACAATGGCCTTTGGTATACGGATAAGACGCTGATATAAGCTTAGTAAGAATTGGTAGGTGTAAGTTTTTGTTAGATATAAGACCTTCATTTTTTGTGATTTCCTTGTTCATTTCAGTTGATGCTATAAAGGGTTTAGAAATGTGCAGGGATGCTACATAAAATAAATTCCAGGATAAGTATGTAAGCCAAACTTCATTGGAATCATGGGACTGGGTTTATCTTAAATCTTAAGTTAGATAGTTGAATTACTTGGAAAGTCAGGCCATTTAGTTAAGAGCACATATTTGTACAGTTCCAATGGCTTTGAGGCTTTTGCCGAATCTGTATCTCTATGTTCTATTTTTTATTACTTGTGACATCACATCATTTGCATTATTAAAAGAAGCTTTGATGTTATAATTGGTGTTTAGTCTCCCTTAATTACTTTCATTTATGTTACCTTGTTACCAAGTAATGAAAATCCTTTATTTATGTTGAGCGTTTTCAATATGCATCATACATTTACTTTTTAACTGGCAAATCTTAATTTTCCCGTGATGCTATATTCCCAGATACATCATTGAGGACACATCAATCGTTCCCATGCTAAAGATGCTTAAAAAATCTAGTGGTGCTGTATTTCTGGTGACAAACAAGTAATTATTCAACCCACCTCATCATCAGAAAGTTGCCTGGAGATAACATGTTTTTAATAGAAGAAATAATGAGTCTTTGCGATGTCTATTAACAAAAGTTTTTATTTTTAATTTTTAAGCGTGTCTAAAAAACAATATAGTATTGATATCGGAATATGTAATAAAGAAACTTGAGAGCTTTTAATCTTCCTTGGACAACGCCAAGTATTGATACTTGTGTGGAATGCCCATCACTCAATATAGTATTCTAGAATTAATATGTGAATCAATTGTAGTCCATCCAAGTACTCGAACGTAAAAGATTGTTAGCCCATTCATTAATTGAAATGGCATTGATGAACAACTTATTTTAGTTTTTCTATATATTGCTTTACTTTTACTGAGGTGGATTTATTGACTTTATTTGCATCTGATTCATTATAACTTTCCTTTTTGTTTTCTAATACAATATCATTTCTCGCTCTGAACTTAGTATATTACAAGGTCTTCTATTGTTTCTGTTGCAGACTTTGGGCTTATACAAATATTGTAACGAAAACAGTGGATGGTTCTGCTGCTGCCAATCTTGATTGGCTTCAGTAATTTGATGTTGTTATCACTGGCAAGTTCTTTCTGTTTCTTGATACATGAAGATCGCTTTGACAACATTGAACTATGTGATATCACAGAAGTAAATTTAGGAGACATTAGTAGGCAAGTGATCAAATTAATTGTCTGTGTGGACTTTCTGGAATCTTTAATACTATCCACTCATACCCGTGGCTATGCAATTTCCAAGTGGATTTTGTTCATTCTGTTTTTAGATTAGTTGTTTCGGTCATTGATACTTTGTTAATGGACAATGATACGATCCACTTCAAGCTTGCTTTCGTTCCATTTCCAACAAATTTATGTTTTTGTTATATTTGAGAAAGCTTCTATATCTTTCTGTGAACTTATTATGAATCATTAATGAAATCTGGCAACTGAAGAAATGATTCAATAATTTAAGTGCATGATTTATATCAGTTTGGGACTCATTGGTCATTGGTACTCGTGCCTGATTATTCGCTTAGATAGTTTGTGGACCATTCCCCTGATTCTCGTATCACATTAATCATTTTTCACAGTACTAAGCCAAGTTTTTTCCATGATGAAAATCGTGCTATTCTTTTTGAGGTTGAATGCTTCTTAATACCGATGATGGCACTCTTATGCCTCAGATTAGCTTAGATCTTCATGATCTTCCAAAGCAGGACTTCCTTTCATACTCCTTGCAAGCTGAGTTGGCTTTTCTCTTATTTTGATTAACCAGGTAGATACTTATTTAAGGCTGCCATTAACTAGTCCAAACAAGAGTTTCAAAGTTTTCCAGGTACATATACATTCTACAATCTCCCAAAAATTATACCATTAGGTTGAAGAAATTTCAAGTAAGTGCTTCAGTTTAAATTCGTATCCTGACTCGCATTATCATTTCAGTGATTTTTTCTGAAACTGTTTTCAGGGAGGGAATGTTGGCCATCTGCATAAGCTGCTGTCAATAGAGTCAAGCTCCCAGGTTTTATCTTGGTCCTTCATTTAGAATGTCTTTCTTTCTGGTTCTTTTTCATTGGTCTCTCTCTCTCTCTCTCTCGCTATAATCAGTGTAGATTTTATCTATTACTGTTAAAATATCCCAACATAAGAGTCTAGTTTAGAAAATTGGGCCAATTCTTTCCAAAATTTTTAGGTACATCCTCATACAAAAGCCAATTTCCATCAGAAACAGACAATCACTATCAAAGACACATTAAAAGTTGGTTTCCCTAAATTTGACTTAAGTATTTCGATGGAGGGAGTAATGAATTGATGTTTCGTGTGCTCGTGGGTGTATATGATTTTATTCCACTCGAAAACTCTCTTGACATAAATTTCCTTTAATAGGCATTTGATTGTTTTCTTGCCACAATTCTTATGTACATATATAATGTTAGGCACTCTATGTTGGGGATCACATCTATGGTGATATCTTGCGAGTAAAAAAGTTTTAGGTCTGTCTGTCTCCCCTCCCTCCCTCCCTCCCTCTCGATTCTTACTGATACACAACACTAGGCATAGATATGTGCTTATATAGTATTGAATGTTTACAGAAAGAAAGCAATTTAAGAATAAAAAATAGTTAAAAGGCCATTTCATTTGTAAACAGAGTTCCTATTTTACTGTTCAAGATTTGGTAGTTTTGCTGCTGTCAACTCTGAAAGTTCATAATTGATTCTGTTTAGCAACTTCAGTTATTGAGGAATGAGTGTGATCACATTGAAGACAACGCACGTCATCTGAAGTGGTTTCTCAGGTAATCTTCCCTTTTTAACTGCACAGAATTCTATTTCAGATAAGGATGTTCTATCACTTGTCGTAAACTCGTAGCCATTATGGAAATACAATTTGTCAAGGGATTTCAGATTCTTCTGCAGCAATCTCACGAACAAACTTAGTATTCATTATTCAAGTATTAGAAGAGAATGAAACAAGTTTAAAAAAATTATCATCTCAGCCGAATTTTATCGATTTTGGAGTTTTTTTAGCTGACAAATCTATAGTGTGTATAACTTGAGAACAATGTGTGAGTGTGTTCCTTATCACACAATCCTTGTTCAGGTTTGATGGTGTGAATGTTGAGAACAAGGAAGAGCTAATTGCTGAGCTCGACAAAATGCAGGTTGGTTTAATTTATTGAGCATGAAAGTTAAGATAAAAATTCTTTTGAAAGAGATGATTTTAGATTTCCAGTGAATTGATTATTCCTTTTTTTTTTGGCAAAATTTATAAATCAATATATAAGTGGTCGAGCTTCATATTCAATCACACATTCCAATGGACCCACGAGTAATTTCCATTTATTTATCACTCGTTTCTTTCTATCTATAAACTAAATAAATTCATCCCAAATAGAGGTGATATGAGGGAGGTATCATCAGTTCTCGTTTAAAATGCGAATACGTTTACAAAGTTATTTTCAAGAACTTTGCTTCATGACAAATAATTCAATCCAAAAACTGTAGCTTGATGTTGTGTGTTTTCCATTTCTTGTAATGTTAACTTCTTAATTGTACTCTCCCGTTCATCTTTATTTGTGAAATTGTGCTTTGTAGTCTAGCAAGTCGTAACAGCTCGAAGATGATATAAATAGATGCTTGCTTTACTTGGTTCATTTTATCAGCTTTAGATTCTTGAAATATAATTTTCCTCAATTACAAGTGTAAGTTTTTAGGCATGTTTTGATGATAACTTTAAAATTTCAGTCTCATAGAGAGTGCGATTTACTCATCAACAAGCTCAGCTAGAATGTCATCAAAAGGTGTGAAGTGGCATGATTCTTCCTCGACCATTTAAGCACGGTAATAATGCTTTCATATACAGTAGTTCACTTTGAAAATTAATTAATTATGTATCTTTAGTATTGAAATGACATGTTTGGTAAGAGAAATTCTGTATCATCGAAGAAAAAACAGAAGTCGGTCATTTCTATTTTTCTATATCCCTATCCAATACATCGAAACAAAAATGTACTTAAGTGTTCAGTAGTTGTTCACGAAAATATTTGTTCATTTTGAAATACCGCAAGTGTACGGTTCGTAACAAGTGATAAAGTGGAATTGAGAATTCCGGATATCGTTCCCACAGAGATTTACTTAATTTGATTTCTATTAATTATGACCTTAATC
>CAIGRP010021415.1:4921-55182 GCA_903798385.1 Fraxinus cuspidata | reverse complement strand
CTTTGTTCCACTTTATAGTTAACTTTTAATTGAATAAATCAAATATTTTTGTGTCCATATTCTCCATTGAGATATTTTCCATGTGATTCATGTGTATTAAGCTTATGATTGTGTAGATTTGTGTAATTTTGTGGTTTTTTTTGGAGAAAAGATTGTCGAAAATGGTGATCTCTGCCATTTGTAGCGCCATCTGAAATCTAGACGATTAGACTAGATGTTTGGAATCAAGATGGCCAAATCTGGATTCCAAGCTGCCCAATTGACTTTTTTTTTTTTTTTGAAATTTTATTTTAACTTTTTTATAATCTTTACTTTTTATTTATCTTAAATAACTTTAATTTATTTTTTTAATTTTTATTTTTGTTCTTGTTTTAATTTAAAAAATATATATTTTAATTATTCATCCTTTCAATTTCTTTTTTAACGGTACAATTTTTTTTTATAATTTTCATTTTATAATTTAATTAATTTAATTAATTTATTTTATAATATTTAATTATAGTTTAATGAATGTGTTTTGAATTCAATTTCCCTGAATTTTTGGTCTTGTTTATTTTTTTACTTTCCTTTTTAAATTAAAGCAATTGTTATTACTGTTTAATTATTATCCTTGCAATTTCGAAAATCATAAATTTTTTCCATGGTTTTTTTTTTACTATTTTAAAATTAATTATATTTCTTTGTTAATAATTTTTACTTACTTTCATTTCCTTTATTCCATTATATGTTAATTATTGCGGATAGTAGTATACAATTCGGTTAGTTTAATTTTCTAATATTATGTTTGTGTCTATTAACTCTTGCACAAAATTATAATATTTGAAATTTTGTAGGATGAAGAAAGTACTATTTGGCAGCTTTACGATGGTACTGGAGCTTCTTGATGATGAGCTTGCAAATATGTTAAGCCATTCCTGCCTACTGCCTATGTATTCATTGTGAGACGAACAATTCTTAGGGTAGCTCTTTGATACATTATTATGTCGGCTACTTAAGCCAATCGATGGAGTTTCACACCTCTTTGATATAGGGCACGACCAGGTAGCTAGATTATCTTTATTTGAGTTTGTCCTTATCATTATATTGAAGTGTACGGGCGAAGAAGCAGCGATGGCCCATATTCCAAGAAGCAAAAGACTAATGAATGAATATTTTCTAGGACAAACGAATGTAATTCCACCACAATTAAAGGATGCATTCAAGGCATGCGACCACATGTTGGACAAATTGAAGCTAGGCTTGGTGTTTATCCTTGAGAGTGTACTGAGGTATCGATACACGAATACATTGATTGACATCTTTCGTTTGAAAGTTGTTGATGATATTGATGCCTTCAACAACAATCCATGAGGGTAGAGATGTTATGATGATACACTACGCGTCTTTAGGAAGGGACATTCGATGCCCAAGGTTGATAAGCTCAAGCATATGTACGATACATATGGCTTGCTGTTGGCATGCATGTAAATGTTTAACATAATAAATGTTAAATTTCCATTATATATATATATATATATATATATATATATATAATTGTAAGTATTATAGATATGAGTATATGAGGTTGTTTCCATCTTAACTGGTAGGTGGGCAAAGATAAGCGAGATACGCTGCCCTCAGATGCATATTTGGCGAGCACATGAGAAGCCAACGCCAAACAATTATCAACTCTCCTCGACGAGTCTGAGATGAGTATTATACCTTTGCGATTTATATTGTATGTCCTTTCAAAATCTCAATACATTATCACTAACTCATTAAAAATGTTAATATGTCAGCTTGAAGTCCTCACCGAGTTGATGCATCGATGGAGAATGAGGGCCATAGTTATGTGCGTAAATTATTTATTTCGCCATCTTAAGATGATTCGATACCCGAATCCGTCCTGGATCGAGATAGGGTATGTTAATTGAACATAATTTGTTGATTACCATTTTGTGTTGTAATATTTTAATTAAATTATTAATTTGTAATGTTTTTATTTTTGTAGGAGCATCGTCCAGTAGATCGACCATTACCTCCACCGAGGAGATCACCTTCACCGAGGAGATATCCTTTTCCCACATCCAGAAACTTCCCACGTAGATCTCCTACATCTAGCCATATTACTTCTACCGATGATTTGTTTGTATGTCTAAATAGAGTTATTAGAGATAAGATAAAAGAGCTAAAAGAGAATATATGTGTGCTATGATGAAAAATGAGAGGCGAAGTAGTAGAGTTACGACATGATGTCAGAATGCTACGAGCCGATTTAGAAAACCTTCATAATGAGGTCAATGCGACGAGGCAACGTAGCGGTTGGCGAGAGGATGATGGAGGGACAAGTGGTGCCAGTACTAGATGGACAACGATCCTCAGGACGAAAGGGGTAGCGGAGGTACTGGATGAGAGGGTTACATAAGGTATGATGATTCGTTGTGGCCATTGAATGCTGCATTTGAGTCATTTTTTTGCATCTATGGCAGAAGGTCCCAATATCAGAGGGGATGTCTATCCCTAGGATGTAGAGGGTGGCTACGATGATGTCCTGGATGGAGTGTGTGACAGAGGATCGTACGATGCCTGGAATAAAGGGGGTGGTAGTTCTCGAGATGTAGGGCATAGCACGATGGTGATGGAGCCAGTGACCATCGAGCTGACAGAAGATGTGATGGTGCCCAAGACGGAGGGTGTGAGAGAGGATCTTACGGTGCCTAGGACGTAATGGATGACATAGCAACTGGTCGTCGGGGTGGCGGAGAATATGACAGAGGGGGTACTAGAGAGGGTGAAAGTGACGAAGGGTACGAAGTGTGCTATTGATGTGCCAGAACTAGCGGTCGGCAAAAGGTCGAGATTGTCGTCATAGTACATCGTTTCTCTCTTCACGTTTGAGATGAAAAAATAGAGGACATTATACTATGATGACAATCTCGTATACGAGATATTTCCCAATATCTTCTACGACGTCGACCCTATTAGGCAGAACGCGTTCGATGAAGGGTTCAAATCCAACCATATGTAAGTATTTTATGATTTTGTAGAAGTACACGAACTCATCTATGTTTTTTGAAACATTTTTCGTTTTCTTTTTTCAAAGATAGCTACATGATAAGGGAAAAGATGATAACGAACGCTATAAAGTGGTTTGAAGATGTAACGATGAAGTCAGCTTGGCTCATCGATGATGTAAGTGTATTTTCGTTGTTATTTATTGTGTTTACATAATTGGTTGTTGATTTAATTAAATGACTCTGTCTTATTTTTATTGATGTTTCATATTGTAGCATATCGACATGGTTATGAAAATGTTTCTATATGACTCAATGACATCCGAGAACATTTGACATTCCTGGCCAAGTCATCTTGAGCGTCGGATTTGCACATGCTATTGACATTGATAACACGCTCATATTCTAGGGAAATATGTACCATGGCACCTGAGTACATGCTCGAGTAGGTCATAGGACTGGAGTCGACCAGTGATGGCGAGCTCACACTATTTTGCATTTGAGATCTTATTCGCTGATTCTACTATATATGTATACGACCCTGATCATAGCTGTCTGATACAAAGTCAACTGGAGCAAATACTAGAGCCAATGACTGTGATCGTTCCCATGATAGCTAGATAGGCTATGATTCGAGTGCATGATAGGCTAGCCGTTGTACGGGACAGGGCGATGGCGAGACAATCAATATCGTGAGTATTTATAATTTTTTAAATTTGAAAACTTAGTTTTTAGCTATACGTTATTGAACTAACATATTATTATTCGCTTACAGGGGTGATTGTGCCATATTTGCAATCAAGTATATAGAATTTTTGAGTATTAGACACAAGGTTAATATTATCAGCCAATCTTGGATAGATAGGTGGACGAAGTTAGCGTGGGATTTGTATGAATACAATTGTAATCCCTATTACATTGTATTTTTTTTTAAATGTAAATATTGTTTATTTAATTGTGACTCGTGTTTTAATGCAACTGTATATGTAACCATGAGTATATTTGACTGTATAAGCAATATCAAGTTTACAAATGGAAAGGAAGATTATTCGAATGTGAAACAGTCGGAAACAAAGTATGGGGACCTAATTACAAATTTTTAATAGTTGATTCGAAACATAAAACGGTGATCGAAGATCAAATATACTCAATTGGAAGCAATTGCACGTTTAAAAATCGAACGGAAGATTATTCAATCTGAATGGCAGGAAACAAAGTACCAATACCTAATTGCAACTTTTTAATAGTTGATTTAGAACATAAAACGGTGATCGAAGATCAAATAGGCTCAATTGGAAGTAATTAAAAGTATAAAAATTGAACGAAAGATTAGTCGAATGTGAAATGGCGAAAAAATGCGGTCTAGTCTGACCAGGTTATCTGTTAACATCCGGCGATTGACGGCCCAGCCGTCCAGGCCAGCTCTAAACAAGTCATCCGGGCCTACTTTCTGAGAGAATTTTGGTCTTTGATCACCGTTTAATGTTTTAAATTGTATCCAATTGAGCCTATATCTTCATTTTAAATTTAGAACGAGATATTAAAAAGTTGCAATTAAGTAACTAGAATATTTAACGACGATAATTATTCAACAAACAAATTACAATAAACACGATAGAGATTATACAGTCGTCGATTTGTTATATACAGGAATCTGACTTGTACAAAATTGGTGAGTATGTCCTATTACGTAGCACCTACGCGATCGGTAAAACTCTCCGATAGATTGTATTCTAGACGTATGGCTACATTCGGAGAACGTAGTTCGACTTTGGGTGGTAACAAAGTATTAAGTGGGAGAATATGCTCGAAAACTTCCCATTTGGTTTCATTTGGTAAAGGAAATATAGTCTCGTTATACACTACTCTTCAAAGAGTAGTCGTGTAATAAGGGGAAAATAAGGTGTTTGGTGCAAAGCCTCTATGCATAGCCACTACAACTACATGCTCCTATGGAAAACTCTCCAACTAAAATCATCTGCAAGTGTACGTGTTATTAGTGAAGTCCACGTGTATGCGACATTACATTCACATATCACGGAGAAACGCACATGATCCGGTGGTTCCACACGTACCTTTCTCTCCATATCTAGTCTTGAAGAATTTATTTTCTTGAGTCGGGGTTAGCACACTTGTACAACTCTATGATTCTGTACGTGGGTCATAAAACCACTGATGCGGGTTGTTACGAATGTGCTCAATCATTGCTAGAATTGGTAACTCTCGGTCTTTCTTGAATAATGCATTGAGCAACTTTACATTGTTTGATGCCATCATATTGTATCGACGTCCTAAAAAATGTAACCGTGCTCAGTGTTCAATCCCCATATTTGTCGGATACTCCCATGCAAAATGTGATTTACTTTTTATTTCGACCATGAACTTATTACACTATTCAAAACTGTAAGCTTCTACAGCTCTCCTAAACAATGCAACGATGCTACTGTCTCGAAACTTAGTCTTCAGGTTTCCTTGTATATGGTACATGCAATACCCATGATGTGGACCAGAAAAGCTTTAGCGATATTATTTATTATAGATTGTCTTGATCAGTTACAAATGCAACGTTATTGACGTCCCCAATTACTTCCCTCAACTTTTTGAAGAACCAACGCATCGACAAATCATTATCGCTATCGACTATGCCAAATGCAAGCAGGAAAATTTGGATGTTAGCAACTCGAAATGTAGCAATAATCAAATGTCATCGTATCTAGTTTTCAGAGTTATATCGTCGACTAGAATTAGGGTCGCATCGTATTTCGAAATCCCCTAATGCATTGTCCAAGAGCTATGAAGAAATATTTGAAGCAATTCTCGATCTCTATCTCAATAACAAATGTCGAGTCAAGATTAGTAATCTCCATGATAGAGCAATACTTGGCCAATTTAGCATAATTCTCATTGGCTATCCGAGAGCCATTTGGCTTTATGGCATGCGTACGGTAGTTATGCCGGTGTGTGCGCATACTTTTTCACAGATGAATCAACAGTTTTCTTTCACGATTCAAACTTTTTTGGAATCCAAATTGGACGTGATTTTTACTTATTTTCTTGTTCTTATAAATAGAGAACAAGGGTTACACATTAATATCATCAAATTTATCAAGAATAAGGGGCCAATTGCTATATTTTGAAATAGGAGATCAAGCCTTAGCAAGGAATTGAATGTCAATTATATCAAGATTTTGAAAAATTCAATATTGGGTTTGAAGATCAACACCTTTTGAATTATTTCATGATTCGAGTGATATTTTTCTATTATGTTTTAATTCAATACTAGTAGTTTAGTTTATTTCTTGAGTTTTTAATTAATTTTGCATATCCATTATATTATTTAATTCATTAACCACCAATTTGATAATTAGTTGTTTGTTGTAGTGTTCAGAGACTCACAATAATTTAGAACGCGATAAATTAACATATGTGCAATAGATGTTAGGAATAATATTTATCACATATGCAATCATATAGATAATTTAAATTTACTGCATTCTAATAATTCGAATTCGGGTAAAAAATATATTCGGGTCGCGATTATGATATATTTAATTTGTCTTAGAAAAGAAAATTATATATTATAGTTTTATCGATTGTTAAGAACGCATGAACGAAACAAGATTACAAATCAAGAATTGAAATAGATAGCAATTGACGGATTTGAGTTTTAATACAATTATCTATAAATTGATAAAAGTCACATTTTTACATCTTTTTTAGATTAATTTAACATAAAAAAAACTCTATTTTGTTTACATAATGCGAATACTATAAAAAGTTAGTAAACTTGAATTGAATTTATTCTCTGTATGACGATACTCTTAACTCATCAATTCTATTACTTGTCAAAATTCTTGTACGTTTGCGGGTTTTGTACGAACAAAAGATAGTGCATTCCTACATATGATGTACTTGATGTTGTCACAATTTCAATAGAACTATGTCTTTCATTCAGTCATTTACATGCCCATCGGTCACCTATTGATCATTTTAATTCATTTTAAATTCACCAAAGTAACAAATCTGGACTGCAGCTGATCTAATATCTGCATTATGAAACATAATTTTTTTTAAAAAAAATTAGATAATAGGGAAAAAAAAAGTTTTTTAGCTACCAATCTAGATGGTTATGTCGGCTGTTAATGGCCCAGCAGGTTGGTTGCCTGTTAATAGCTGCCCAGACAGTTGGGCCAGCTGTTCTTCGTGTCTAGACGGTTGGGTCGACCTTTTTAAAGACAGCCATGGATCTGTCTGAAAGAATATACAAGCAGATGATCTTTCACTTTTTGCTTAAAAAAATTATAAATTTGTTTAAGAAATGTAAAAATTTATCTGTCAATATCGAAATAAAATTTAATTATTAAAATAATATACTAATTTAATAAAAACAAAATTAAATAGACGTAAATATATATACCGATTCGAAGTGATGGCTATAAACAATATTTTCTTGTTGAGCATTTGATAAATTTATGAGATTTTAAGGTTGAAGTATATGAAAAATGAAAGAATTTTTTTATCTATTTTGGAGTAAAAGTGACTAGATTTTGAAATTTAAGTGAGAAATGTTTGATTTTTACTTGTAACTCAAAAGGGTATTATTATCTTTTAAATAAAACCATATTTTTGTAATTGTATAACATACTTAAGGGTAATTTTGTCTTTTAATCATCGAAAGGCCATTATGATGAATGGCAAATAACTTGGGCTGTTATGTGGAAGATGGGAGTGTTGATATAGTTAAACTTAAAAGTACCCTTTTTTTAACATACCCAAACATGCTCTAATATTAACCAGAACCAAAAACCAAGGCTATACAGGATAAATCAAAATGCAGACAGAACATTAAGCTCCATTTGACATCTTAATCTTAATCCTATCAAAAGAGCTTTCTTGCATCTTCAGCAAAAAGGCATGTTTAGCACGAGTTGATGTCATACTTGCATTATTAATAAAGACAGTGTGTGACCAAAAGAGAGCTAGAATCCAGCTTCTGTGGAAAGGGACGAAAAACCAAACATATAGTTTTATCGAAGTATGCCCTACTTACAACTGGGGGGCAGAATATTGGGAGTCACCATTCATCCCAATTACAGATGAAATCAGTTGACAATACTGCTGCAATTGAGTCTCTTTGTTAAGACGCCATCTGTTCCTGAATCGAGAAACCAATCTGTAGATCAGGTTCTTCATCAAGAACAGGAGACTCCTTGGTCGACCCTGTTTCAGTGCTATTAAACAACCAATCATTTTTCTCCTCTGGTCGAATTTGATTGTGCAATACGCATGCAGCTATGACAAGATCCCTCGTGTGAAAAGCATACTGAGGAGGAAGTTTGAGAATTGGGAATCTCGTTTTTAGAACATTTAAAGACATCCACAAGGCATTGCTTAAAGATGCACGAAATTGATTAAACAATTCCTTTGCATTCCTAGGTAAAAGATTTGCAACCTTATACTCATGCAGGTGATACCGAACTCCATATGGAGAAACAAATCCCTCCATATTAGTGTAACTCAATCAACAAGATAATATTTGCCTGGCATAAAAATGTTAAAAGTCTACATACGCATAAATGAATAGGATATATCACCATTAAAATAAGCAAACACATCATATTGGAAGCTTAGCAATCATTTTCAACCTTCAGGAACTTGATGGAAGTTCTGATCAGGATCCCCCAAGGACAGCCCTCAGCACACGAGAATCTGGAGCTGAGCCTTCCCAACCAGGATTAACAAATATAAACAGGAGATCAAATGTGCAGGCTACTAACACAATTTGGGTCAGAACACCCTTTCTGTTACGAAATCTAGATTGATCTTTGACATGCACCTGAGCAGGGATATGCAAGCCATCTATGAACGCAATGCAATCCTAAATAGAGATGAATCTAGTAAATAACACCTCAAAATCTATATTGAAATCAATAGAAAGTGATCAGCTATCCACCTCAAAGTATGGGTAAAATCTATTGCTTTCCAGGATCTGTGCTGGAGTAATGTGTGGTGACATTTGAAGGAACTCATGCGATAATGACTTGATTGCCTTCAATGCATTATTGAAGTGTCTACTTATTGTTTCACCTGATGCTGAAAATGCTCTTGAATTACTCTGTTACGTTCATTGTGGCCAACAATGTTCAAGAAAATGGCCAAGTGCTCCTCTATCATAACACCTGCCATGTCATGTAGCATGCCTCTTTGTCGAAGAGGGTAACTCAACTCGTGAAACATGTGCTTGTCCATCCTGAACATTCTTGACACAAATCATCATGGCCATTGAGTACTTCAAACAAGAATCCAGAACTAATTCCATCTCATCCAATTCAATGTCTAAGTCATCCATAACAGCTGATGAATCTGTACAAATAGATTTTGAAATGTAGGGATGTATAGTACAACACACGTGCATGGTTACATGATTTTTCAACATCCGTAGATCATGAGAAAAGAAAAACAATGATTATATTTCAAGAGAATGGAATAGAAAAGAGTTAAAAAACAACATTAAAATCATCAAAAGATTTGCATCAGCCATTAATCACACCTGTTAAACCAAGTACAATGTCAAAAGAGCAAAGTTCACTAATATCAATACAAATCTGAGATAAAGTAGAGGATCCATTAGTAAAAGGGCAAAAAAGCACATCAACTTCCTCAGGCTGATGTACTTGAGGAAGCTCTAAACTTTCCCTGCAACCACGCTAATCGTCTCTCAACCTTAAGCGCTACAAAAGTTTCTCTTGATGTCGGATTCTCAAATAAATCCAAAGCATAAAAATAGAGACTTTGATCAACAACTTGCATCTCGTCCAACAGTCTTATGCATTTGCTTATAGTAAAACGCTCCTCATTCCTCATGATTGCAGCTGCCCTCATCTTTGAAGCAGCTGCTATTTCAAGCATAGCATCAACTATTGCATCACCTGTAGCTTTACGACTTCTCTTCCGTCGACCTGAATTCGGCGTTACAGATTGAGGTTTATTGTGTCCATCCAACATGTTTGCCTCATCTCCTGATCCTGAAGAAGCATCCTCGTCTACGAAAGTCGGATTACCAGACATGATTGGAGTCTTTGTTCATATAAAATGACTGAAGACTTTTGAGTCTGTCTGCCTTCATCCCAGAATAGTAACAAAGGCCATAATCATTTCAATTTTCCACAAAAAAACTAAAAAAAAATCCAAATCTAACTAATGCACTTAAAACAAACAAACACAAGGAAAATGTAAGGAATTACAAGCAACAATAGACAGAAGGTAAAAAAATTACATAATTTATGCAGCTAATATGAAGGTTTAAGACTGCAACACCATTTTGAAATATCTAACAAATTGAAGGAAAAAAAAAATGCTCAAAGGTCAACGTGTATAACAACTGCATCACGCAAGAGGTAATTATGTCCAGGAAGACTATTAAAAAATTAAAAAAAAGGTATGGTAGCCTCTTGGTAACATGTAAAGTGGTAAGATTATTCACAATCACAAAGACAGTACAAAATCCCTCTACTCCTCTAATATCTAAGTGAAATGTACAAGTGGCCAAAGTTATGGGCCACTATTATTCCAAAAATCCTACATGAGCCAAAATCTTATCACCTAATTCCTTCAAAATTCTATCTTTCGAGGAATTATTTCACATGGCCACTCAAGATCTTTCGTCTGTAATTAATCATTAGAACAAAACTTTTCAAAGTATATTAAAATAAACTGATACTTATTTTAAAATATTGCTAAGATTGATTTTATGGCGAAAATATATTATGTTTAATCTAAGTGCGAATAGAGAACATATAAAACACTGCAGAAAGAAATATAATTTTCCTCTGACAATCTTCTGTCATCAAATTTAACTCAAAATTTTAAACCTCGACACGCAAAATATTATCACAAACGAAATAGAGCAAACCCAGATTTTAATAGTTTGATCATCTCACTTTGCAGTGGTACTACGTTTCTTATACTTGCAAAACCACCAAACTAAAAGAGAAACCATTGAATGGAGGTTTCTTTGTGATACACACCCTTACATTTTGAGTTTTGCCCATATTTCCAAGGTTCAAAGTGATGGCTTAGGGTATATTTCTACATCCACACAACAAAACACATAATAAAACGACGAGTAACAAGCAGGAAACATAAATTTCAAGAAAATCAAGCGGCGTATGATCACAAAATTGATCAAAAACTAATAAGAAAAAAACCTAAGACGAGGCGAAAATTATAATGATGAGAACATAAAATTTACTCAATTTCATTCATTCACGAATGAATAATTATTTACCGGTTCAAAGCAGGCAGCAGCTTGCGAGAGAGAGAGAGAGAGAGAAGGGTTCCACCCTCGTTCACGAAGAACTGTGCCAGTCTTTATACCAGAAGAAGCCTGCTAGGCCCAAGGCGAAGCCCAATCAACTTCTGAATCCATTTTCGAAAATGTATATTGAAATTTACGGAAATGACACAAATTTTCGAGGACAATTTTCTTTCTCTCATTCTTTTTTATTTAATTTTATTTTGAGTCACGGTAGAGTGGAGGGTAGGGTAGGATCGTTAACCAATTTAATTGAAGTAAATTGTTACAGAGTGACCATTAGTGTAATTCTTAAAAATATTAATGACCACTATTGTAAAAAAATTATTATACTACCATTTTGAAATTTATTTCAAATTTCAGTGATCACTGGAGTAATTAACTCAAATGATGAGACGTGGACTATGCTGTTTGTACCTATGTTGACATCTAAGGTACTCTGTAAGATTTAACATAAATATTTTTAATCAATTAACCATTAGTACAATTAGTAATGATGTTTGTGTCCATGTTGTCATTTAACACCCCCGTGTAAAATTTAACATAAAATATTTTTAATCAATTAACAATTAAAAACTTCAGTGATACTACTATAAGAAAGCTTCATCAATGATCATTTAAAAATTTACTCCAAACTTCAGTGAACATTTGGCTATCTAAATATTAATTAATTATTTGGAAACAAGTTAAAATAATAATAATAAAATCATATTCTTATTAAACCTTCAACCATCCATAGTTATTTTTATTTTTATTTTTTGATTAAGAAAAGGAAATTATATTTAAAAAAATAGCGCAAAGAAGAGGTGCTATGAAAGCATAAACATAGGCAAGGTAGAAGCAGCAAAACAGCTAGATTATGGATCATTTCATTTGAACAAAGCACCGTAAATCACATCCAATTCCTCTGAGAGTTACAATATTTTAGCATATTAATGAAGTAGAACACAATGAACCTCTAGTCTTGCATTGTTGCACTATCAAGACATCAAGCTCCAATTCGCTTACCCATAGTGCATTGGACCAAGCAAAAGTTCGAACCTCCCAAAGAGAAATAGCTTGATCATCCTTTGGAGATAAATTTGCAATCAACCTCACCATGTGTCAACTCTAATGACTTCATCCACGTTCAATTTCAGATTGCAAAAGGCCCAGCCATTTTTCCAAGCTTGGCCTCGTTGTCTCGTGGGGAGAGTCCATTTCCACTCTTTTATCCTCCTACCATGATCTACCTCATTTGTGTAACTCCAAATCACCCAAAGGATACAACAAACCCAGGCAAACAACTCTTCATAGCTATTAGCCTAAAGCTTCATTAATGTTGCATCAAGTTGTAGTGTAAACACCCCTTGATACAATCCCCGCCTGCCTCTTTCCAAAATACCTTCATTATCGACACTCAAACAACGCATGCATACTATTTTCGTCTAGTTTACACCGAGAAAACTCCATACTCACCCCTATGCCCCTCTTCTAAGATTAAACTTTTTTATTTACTTATTTAGAATGTAAGAGCTAAAACAGCATGTCGATAATTAATAAAAAAAAATCCGAATATAGATAGGAAGAGTACGTAAGCGGAGCATGGCCTTGAAAAAACTGTGAAAACTCGAGGAGTGTCAATTAGTTGAGGTAACGCCACAATAAAGTCATTCTCATAAGGCACACACAAAAGTAGGGCAAACAGTTTGGTTCAGGTGATTAAACTATAGGTAATTTCTAAACATGGTCAATTATGTCAATTATGTCATAAAAGTCAATATGTTCAATAATAAAAATCTTACTTTCTTCTTTAGCACGAGGATTAACACAACTGGACTTACAAATTCACTGGAGTGGTATACCAAGTTTTTTACATGATTGATAAATTTGAAAAGATATGTACCAAAGATTGGCCTACTGATAAGCTTCATCTAAGGATTGGAGTGTTTGAATGTTGCGGGACAATATTTCAAGATTCAAACCACTGAAAAACCTAGACATTGTTATGTGGAGAGGTTTCATAAATATAACAATTGTGCAATAACTTTTCGAAGTGAGCTAGATACTCAAAAGAGCCAAAACAATGTCCTAATCATCTTCAAGCGGCACAGATGTATACTGTTGTAATTGATTTTTTTCTAATAGTTGAATAAATCGGCAGGAAAACAGATCAAAGATCCTGCAAATAGTAGCCAAAATGGTGTTCATTTTCTTTTTTCGCCTTTTTTTTTACTCTCCACAAAAACGAAACTAATCAACATATTATGATTGAAGTATCTAAATAGGAAAATTCCAAAATTAGTGGTTGACCTATACTCTTTCTACTTTGTTGGACGAGTCGAAATCAATATCTCTTCCCTAATACGCTAGATATAGACACAGATGCAAAAATTCGAACAGTGGCAGACACAAAGATATAAGGATAAGGTCAGGGGCGGATTTAGTGGGGGAGGGGTGGACCGGGCTACAGCCCGGCCCAGCCCCCAGCCCTTTTTTTTTNGGGGAGGGGTGGACCGGGCTACAGCCCGGCCCAGCCCCCAGCCCTTTTTTTTTTAAGTAGAAAAAAAAAAATTTGTAAAAAAAAAATTTTTTTCCTTGTGTAATTTTATTTTTGTAACGTATTCGCCCGGTCTAAAATCCGGTCCTGGATCCGCCCCTGGATAAGGTGGGATTGGGGATGCCGATAATTGCTAGAGGTGGATCAAGAAATAAAAGTGGTTATTCGTAGACCTTATGTTAGGTGGAATGGGTGGGGATAGCGTGGTTTTTGTTGTGGGGTCTGCCATGGGTGGGGTGTAGCGGCCAGGTGGTGTGTTGGTAAGTGTGGATTTTGGACCGAAGCCAATCTACACATGTAGCAGGATGTGGTGGCGGATTAGCCAGTGCGAGATTTGGAAGGAGATGGTGATTTGATGAGTGGAGAATGGTTTGTTTGTTTGACTACAACTTTACGAGAGATTATTATCTGGGTTTTGGCGACTTGGGTGTTGAGTGATGGGATTAATGCGTGACTAGAATTTATGAGTGGCAGTGGTCGAAAGGCGAATCCTGATGAGGGCATGCTGGTGACAAATGAATGGCCATTGAATTTTATGCTTGATTACTACTTGTTCATTGAAAAATATAAGGATTGTCGAATTCTTGCTGAATTATTAATACATTTACTCATCCATCACTCGTTTTACTTAAAAATGATGTGGCTATGCACGGTGGTAATGTATGAAAGGGTAGGAACATTGGATTGAATATCAATTTTGGTTCCATTTGACAACAACCATACTACGAGCTTGTTTGAGCCCCATTTTCTTGTCAAAAATACATTTTGGAATAGTGATTTGATGAAAAATGTGTAGTTAAAGAATAAGAAAAAGTTTTAGAATTGTGTATAATATTATTTTATTGAAAAATATGTGGTTGGAAATAAGAGAGAGAGAGAGAAAGAGAGAATGTATTTTGGAAATAATAGAGACCAAACAATGGCGATATTGTGGTTGACATAAAGGTTTACACACTTTCATGTGGCTACATCTACACCATTAATTTTGACTACAACCATCACATAACTACCCAAATTTCTTCTATGTAGGGGATGTCAAGGAAGGTGTTTAAAGAGAATATACATCAGGCATTATTCATTTGACAAACTCGTTTTTGGCTTTTCCCAACAAAACCTAAATCCTCCAAATTGAATTACAGGAATAAATCTGAAATCTCTAATTGAATAGCAATTTTCGGCTCCTCAATCAATAACTCCGCCCTAGACTTTTCATTCATTGTCCTCCTCTAGTCAAACTAAAAGCAAAAAAAGTTAAAAATTCAGATTCCGGTTATGTAGGAATTGATTAAGTATTAAACCACAGAAAATTGACTTTCGTGTCAATATCAACCAAATATTCAGACTTGATCCGATAGTTAAATCATAAAAATAAATAGACTAAATTATTCTACTCGTTGAGTAGATTGTCGTGGTATATTTGGAATATCAAAAGCTATTTCGGGTAAATGAGAAATTGCGGTCCAAAATTCAATAAAAAAAGAGGAAAATGACTAGGTATTTATCTATCTCTATTGCTTTCCTACCGCTTGAGCGGTGAAACTGTAGCTCAAGCGACATGCTAGCAATATGTGAGCGATAGAGTCTCTGCTTCTAACATTTGAGCGATAGGCGAACGACAACAAAAGTTGCGACCCTTGGCAAATGTTGTTAAGTTTGGAGGCGTGTCTCTTTACTTACATCGTCTCTTCCTATATAAATAAGTTATTTGGGACGTCCATTACTTCATCCTAATGATATGCAATCATATCATAACAATAAATTCACCTTTTTTAGTCAAAACTTTGCATAAAAATCTGTTTTCCATTTCATTGTAGAAGGAGTACAAAAACCAATTGTCGGTTCGTTATTCTTATGTTTTGGAGTGCTACAAATACAAGGAGATATGATGTGAACCCACGTAGTGAAGAACTACGAAACCCACTATTAGATTGAAATCGAACTCAAGAAAGCCAAAGTAAACAAGGTTTTGGGATTTGATCAAAAAATAACGAATCAAAATAACCAACAACACGCAAACGATATGTTGACTCTTTTGATTAAATATTTGAGAATCTCACCCGGTCGCCCAAGAAGAATCTTGATAAGTTCGTGATTTTTCCAACGAAGAACAAGAATTCAAAAGTAATTTGCCTCTCAATAATCTCAATAATAATGTTGTGTGTTACAATGAAATAATATATTCTATTTATAGGGAACCCAGAAAACCTAGCTAAAATGGAATTATTCCAAGAAATATCAAAAAATTTCATAAATTTTTTTTAACTTAAATAGAAGATTACACGAAAATTTGGAAAATTCGTTGCTGGAATGAACTATGTGGCCGCATAGTGTAATTCTATGCGGTCGCATAGATCACCTGGAACTCCCTTTTGGAGTTTCGGTAAAGGGGCATGCGGTCACATGTCCTAGATACTATGTGATTGCATATGTGTCCCAAACATCTTATTCTTTCGTTGCTTGCAACACGATGCTCCAATTAGTTTCGGCCATCGACCCCTTCATAAAAGTTGTTAATTGGCTTGTTAACTTCGACATTTCGTCCACTGTAGCTTGAGCAAGTAATAACATCACCTCTTTCACCTGCTTTTCTCTCGACCGTGTCATCGAATCTCCTTCGATAATCAACGGATCCTTTCCCGGGCTTGACTTCGACATGCTCGATTTCGTGCTCACATCAAGATAGTTGCTGTATTTTGAGAGTTGATTGCCATCATCCGTGGCAATATTACAGGGAAAAATTGACTTAAAGACAAAGAGTTGAACATTTGCCTTGACTATACAACCATTTCACTTGGCGTTATTTTGACTTTCTTTTTCTTTGGTCTTTATTACTCATTTTCTTACCATTACTCTATTCAATTTTTGGTAAAGTTGGTAAGTTTGATTTTTGGTTTAAAGTTATCACTCAAATCCATTATATTATCAACAATCTTAAGTCGATTTCTGTTTCAGTAATAATTTTATTCTTTAATTGTATTCAGTTAAATTGATTTCGCTTCAGTTTAACTTCCTTTACTCCTCGTTTTTATTTTTTGTTTATCTTCTGTTTTTTGTAAATAGAGATGAATACGGTTAACATTATCGATAACTCTTTGAATGGTACTTCGAATATGAGATCATAGATTATGACATATAAACTTTAATTATATACGCAAATTAATGAATTTAAGTTTGTTACCAAGTATGCATTTTAATACCGATGAAAAATACAAAAGTTGTGTAGATGCTAAGTTAGCCAAAGCGCCATTTAATTCGGTTAAACAAAGCACAACACCTTTTAAACTTATTCACACCGATATATGTGATTTAAAGTATGTCCAAACAAAATGTGGTAAAAAGTATTTCATCACCTTCATAGATGATTGTACAAGATATTGTTATGTATACTTGTTGAAAAGTAAGGATGAAACTTTGGAAGTATTTAAGTGCTATAAAATTGAAGTTGAGAATCAACTTGGAAAAAGAATAAAGGCGATTCATAGTGATTGAGGTGGAGAATATGTCACATCGTTTAAAGATTTTTGTTTAGAATCTGGAACTATTTACCAAATTACAGCACCATACTCACCTCAATCTAATGATATTGCTAAACGTAAAAGCCGAACACTTAAGAAAATTATGAATACAATGTTGATTAATTTAGGCTTACCTCAAAACTCGTGGGGGAAGCTATACTTCCGGTAAATCATTCCTTAATAAAATACCATACTAGAGTAAGGTTGAATAACCTTATGAGTTATAGAAATGTTAGAAACATTCTTAAAAATATCTTAAAGTCTGGGGGTGTTTAGCAAATATGCATATACCTAAAACTAAACAAGTAAAGATTGGACCATGATAATAGATTATGTCTTTATCGGATATGCAAACAATAGTAATGCATATTATTTTTGGTTCATAAATATGAAATACTTGATGTACATGTAGGTACTATCATTGAATGAACGAATGCTATTTTCTTTGAAGATATCTTTCTTTTTAAATTGAAAGAAGTAAGCTCAGACAAATGAACTTACGATACAAAAAATGGATACTGTCAAAAAGATAGTAATCATCAAGTAGCTGAAGAACTAAGGAGCAGTAAAAGCCAAAGGATTCATAAGACCCTATGAGTTATGGAAATGTTAGAAACATTCCTACAAATATCTTAAAGTGTGGAGGCGTTTAGCAAATGTACATATACCTAAAACTAAACAAGTAAAGATTGGACCTATAATAATAGATTGCGTCTTAATCGGATATGCAAACAATAATAATGCATATTAATTTTTGGTTCATAAATTTGAAATACTTAATGTACATGTAGGTACTATCATTGAATCAAGGAATGTTGTTTTCTTTGAAGATATCTTTCTTTGTAAAGAGAAAGAAGTAAGCTCACACAAATGAACTTACGATACGGTAAATGAAAACTATCAAAAAGTTAGTAATCATCAAGTAGATGAAGAACAAAGGAGCAGTAAATGGAAAAGGATTCATAAGACCATTGGTTTAGATTTTTTTTTACAAATCTACTAGAAAATGATCCAATGACGTTTAACGAAGCAATGTCCACTCCCGAAACTCTTTTTTGGATACAAGCAGTCAGTAATGAAATTGAATCCATGATGAATAACCATGCTCGAGAATTTGTTGAACTTCCTCCGAGAAACAAAGTTTTAGGCTGTAAGTTGATTTTCAAATAGAAATTGAAATCAGATGAATCAATAGACTAGTATAAGGTTATACTATTAGTCAATGGGTATAAGCAAAAAGAAAGACTAGAATTCTTCGATACCTATTTATCTAATACAAGGATCATGTCTATACGCATATTGATTGCAATTGTTACATTGCAGAATCTCGAAATATATCAAATGAATGTTAAGACTGCATTTCTAAATGGAAAATTAGAAGAACAATATATATGGAGCAACTTGAAGGTTTTGTTGCTCCGGGAAATGAGAAAAATGTGTGTAAGCTTGTAAAATCATTGTATAGATTAAAACAAGCACCGAAGCAATAACATGAAAAATTTGAAAAAAACTATGTTGTCAAATGCTTTCAAAATTAATGAATATGACAAATATGTCTACATCAAAACCACATCTAAAGGATACGTGATCGTATATCTATATGTTGATGATATGCTAATTATGGGAAATAATTCGAACATTATTATCTCGACTAAGAAAATGTTGATAAAATATTTTTGACGTGAAATATATGAGAGTTGACGTAATAGGGATTAAAATCTCTAAGACACTCGACGATTTGTCATTATCTCAATCACATTATATTAAAACTATACTTAGTATAAGACGTATGACGATAAATCAATTAAAACACCAGTGAACTTAAGTTTAAACTTAGCCAAAAATACTGGTGATACCATATATCAATCAAAATATTCACGCATTATAGGCTGCTTGATGTTTATTGCCAATAGCACGCGTCTTGATATAACATATGTAGTCAACAAGTTGAGTAGATTTACAAGTAATCCAAGTAATGAACATTGGAAGACATTGACCCGAGTTCTCAAATACTTAAGACAAACGGTTAGTTACGGATTACACTACTCAAGATATCCTGCAGTGTTAGAAAGATATACAGGTGCAAATTGGATATTTGACACAAAGGATTCAAAGTCTACAAGTGGTTATGCGTTTACTAGTGGATGTGGAGCTGTGTCCTAAAAATCATCTAAGCAAACTTGTATAACTCGATCCACGATAAAATTTGAGTTTATTACTTTAGATAAAACTGGAAAAGAAATGGAATGACTTTGTAATTTTTCTCAAAAGATATTCCATGTAGGGAAAAACCAATACTTGTGAATTAATATACATTGTGATAATCAATCGGTAATTGCAAGGAAACAAAATAATATGTATAATGGTAAACCTCAACATATTCGTTGGAGACATAATACCATTAAACAGTTGATATCGAATGGTATAATCTCAATTAACTATGTTAAATCAAAAGAAAACATAGCGGATCCTTTGACGAAAGGAATAACAAGAGATCAAGTATACCATCTTTTTAGGGGAATGGGCATAAAGCCTATCGAATGGAATCATCATAGTGAAAACCCAACCTTGTAGTTTGGAGATCTCAAGATCTTGGTTCAATAAGACAACTAACTTATGAAAGATTAAGTGTAAAGTACTTACTTCCATTCCTACAAACCTAAAGTGCTGGAATAAAATGTGTTCATGGATAAGTGTATACTTTTTAATAATTCCTATATCGTGGAAGTAGACAAGAGATGTATGATACAATACTATAGGAGATCACTTATGTAAGTGTGAAGTAAGTCGCTTCTACGAGAATTTAAGGCTTAAATTCTCTTGAAACACTTATGAAACCAAGAATTGTTCTAGGCCAAAATGAACGCAACCATGAGAACCGAAGTGGTTAGATGAGTTATGATGTTGGTACAGTTGTTTTGATTTAAACAAACGGTTGAATGGTTCAAGACATCGCGTTCACCAATTAAGTTAGTAAATTTGATTGTATTCAACTAAGGAAAGTTCAAAGTCACAAGCCACCTATCTTGACACTATAACTTGTCATATGTACTCATTTGTTATAGTTTGCATATAATTTGCATAATATATTTCATATTGTGGAATTTCCATTCATGTGGGGGATTGTAGGAATTGGTAAAGTATTAAACCATGAAAAAGTGATTTTTGTGTCAATTTCGACCAAATATTCTAACTTGGATCCGATAGTCAATTTATAAAATAAATAGACGAACTTATTCTACTCATCAAGTAGATCGACATGGTATATTTGGAATATCAAAACCAATTTCGAATGAATGCAAAAGTGCAGTCCAAAGTTGAAGGAAAAAGAGTGGAAACTGGCTGGGTATTTATCTATCTCCATTGCTCGCCTACTACTCAAGCAGTGAGGTTATCGTAAGAGCAACAGGCTAGCGATAGGCAAGTGACAATGTCTCTAGTTCTGACGCTCGAGAGACGCAAGGGCGACGGCGAGCGATAGCAAAAGTTGCGACCCTTGGCAAAGATTGTTGAATTTGAGGCATGTCTCTTCACTCACAACCTCTCATCCTCTATAAATAAGACCAAATGAGACGTCCTTTACTTCATCCCAATGATATGCAATTATAGCATAACATTAAATTCATATTTCCCTAGCCAAAACTTTTGCATAAAAAATTTGTTTTCGCTTTCATTTTAGGAATACAAAAACCAATCTTTGGTTCTTTGTTCTTGTGGTTGGAGCGCTACAAACACAAAAAGATAGTCTGTTGTATCTTAAAAGTTGATTGTCATTATTCCCGGCACTGTTGCGAGGTAAAATCGACTTAAGGATAAAGAGTTCAACTCTTGCCTCGACTTTGCATCCATTTCACTTTGTTTTATTTTGGCTTTTTTTTTATTTGGTGTTTATTACTCATTTCCTTATTGTTACTTTGTTCAATTTTTCGTAAAGTTGATAGGTTTGATTTTTGGTTTAGTCATCACTCAAATCCATTATATAATCAACAAGTTGTGTACGAACTAAGATCACCATACAATATAACATATGTAAATCTATACATATATTGTTCTTAATTTGTTAAGTTTTTTAAGTTGGTTATACATTGTGTATAAGGGTTAAAGAGAAAATATAAAGATGGTGCACATGTTAGTAAGAGGGAAGCACTAAGTGAAGTAAGACCGAGAGGAATCACAAATTGGAGTTAGAGAAGGTGAGGGGTGGCATCTAATGTGCACTAGAGGTTTTGGGTGACGAATCTATTGATGGATGAAACCTAGATCCAATTCATTCCCAACCATTGATTTAACTTCCTCAAAATAAGAACTTTAACCCATATATAAAGAGATATAAATAGAAAAAGATGTGGGGGAAGTATGAACTCAATTTGTGGATTTTATTAAGGGATTTTTTTTTTGCCCAACTGAAAATGTCATGGTCCAAAAATTGCATGATTTTAGTTATTCACCAAACAACATTTTGTACTGACATGGAGTAGAACACAAATTTCATGTTACACATCATTTTCTTATCCGTCACATGGAATTTTTTGACAGCTGGACAAATGAAAATGAAATGGGTGATGGATTAGTATATTTTTTAGTAGTTCAATGAGCATTTGATAACCGGTAACTATTTATTTTTCACTGAGCAAATAATTCTCTTCTCAACATCATGTTAGGATAGATATTTTTGTACTAGGAGAACGATGAACCTTGTAATATAAATTTTTAATATTTAGTTTTACATAATTGATATTGAACACACGTTTTTTTGGATTTAGAACGATCCACATGATTATCTTTTCTCTACTCTATTGAATTGTATTGAGAAGAATCAAAATGACAAGATCATCATACATATTACACAGACTTATAACTAACCTAACAGAATGAAGAATGTAAAATGACTTTAATAACCCTATACTAATACAATTCGATACTCCCCCTCAAGATGGCAAGTGAATATTCAACACTCCCATCTTGTCAAGTATCATTTAAATCTAGTACATCCCAATGGTTTGGTTAACAAGTCTACCACTTGCTCTTGTGAAGACATATGTAGTATTGTCACTTCTCCTGCCTATACCTTATCCCTTACAAGATGACCATCAATTTCTATATGCTTCGTTTTTTCATGAAGCACGGGATTGCTGGCTATGTGTATAGCCGACTAATTATCACAAAATAATAAGGCGGTCCGGTATGCACGATGCTCAAATCGTTTAGTATATTCTTCAACTAGGTAAACTCAAAAACTGCAGCTGCCATGGACCTATACTCCGCTTCAGCTGAAGACCTTGACACTGTATATTGCTTCCTAGACTTCCATGACACTAATGAGTCTCCCAGAAATATGCAATAGCCAGTGATGGACCTTCTTTTGTCTGAACATGCTGCCCAACCCGCATCATAATAGCCTTTGAGATGTAAATTAGACTTGCTTGGAAAGAACAAACCTTGTCCCAATGTACTCTTCATATACTGTAATACATGATGAGATGCCTCTAGATGATGTTGCTTTGGTAACTGGAAGAATTAACTTAGTACTTGAACTGCATATGAAAAATATGGTCTTGTTATTGATAAGTATATAATCATCCCTACTAGTCTGCTGTGGATACTTGGATCCGTAATTGCTTCACCTTCATCTTTACTCAACTTCGAGTTGTGTGGTAAATGACTACTAGCTGGTTTTGCTCCAAGGTAACTTGCATATGTCAAAATATCTAGTGCATAGTTTCTTTGACAAATAGATATCCCTGTTGAATTTCTTACCACTTCAAGACCCAAGAAATTTTTCAAGAACCCCAAATCCTTCAACCTGAATTGTTCATTCAGTTCAGCTTTAAATATCTTAATGTAAGACAAATTATTTCTCCCAACGATAATATCAACATATATGAGAACCACAGTGAATGAACGGCCATCTTGTTTGCTAAATAAAGAGTAATCAGAATTTGATTGCCTGAAATCTTGTGAAAGAATGTATGAAGTTAGCTTTATGTTCTATTGCCTCGAAACTTGTTTGAGTCCATAAATGGACTTGTTTAATTTGCAAACCAGCTGTTCACCATGCTCCCCTTGCTACTCATAATCTAGAGACATTAACATATACACCTCAGTATCCAACTCGCCATGAAGGAAAGCATTATGACATCCAATTGGTGAAGATGCCACTGTTTTTGAGCTACAACTGCCAAAAGTGTTTTTACTGTAACCAATTTTGCAACAGGGAAAAACGTTTCTTCATAATCCAAGCGAGCCTACTGAGTGAAACCTTTGGCTACAAGATCCTTTCCTCTGTCCTAGCTGAATTGAGCTTTACCTTGAAGACCTATTTACAATCCACTGGAGTTTTGTGTCAGGCAACACACTAACTTGCCAAGTATTGTTGGAAACAAGTGCATATTATTCAGCATCCATAGCTTTAACCCACTTAGGATGCTTATATGCCTCAACTAATGAACGTGGCTCATAAACAGTGGATAAAGCCAATGTGTAACTTCTTTGAGCAAGAGTTAACAAACCAGAACCCAAGTAATCCTTAATAGGATATTGTTTGCCTATTGCTTGCCAAATTCAGAATCCCTCACCACAGAATCTGATTGAGGAACTGGGAATTGAGACAACAGACTACAATAATAATCTTATAGATAGGAAAGAACACGTTTTTGTCTATTGGATTTTTTTTATAGGGACAATATGAGGTAAGGAAGACACCACATGTGGAGATAGAGTTGGGTTATTAGATAGAGAGAGAGATGCAATAGGTGGAGATGAAGTTGGATCATGAGGACTTGATATATTTGAAGTGTTTGAATATGAAAGAATATGAGAATTGGATTCTGAAGTTGGAGAAAAGACATCAGTACAATGATGAGAATATGTTGGAAAAAGAACATAATCAGGTTGATGAACAACATCAGACTTGGAAAAAGAAACAAGGAAGGAGAGATGATGCTAATGAAATATATTCTCATGAAAAAAAACATCTCTGGAGACAAAAAACTGTATTGGTTTTAAGATTGTACATCTTATATGCTTTCATGCCATAAGGGTAGCCAATAAAAATGCAGGGCATAGCCATGGGGTCAAACTTAGTTCGATTTTTTTTTTCAGAGTTGAGGCATATCAAAGACATCAAAATACTTTAAGATGACTATAGGATGGTGTAGAATGATAAAGCATCTCATAATGTTTGTAGCAGTTAAGATGCAATCTCCCCAAAAATGATAAGGCAATTTGTCTTGGAATTTAATAGCTCTAGAAACATTGAGTATGAGCTAATGTTTCCTCTCAACCACACCATTTTTGTGGTGTTTCAACACAGCTCAACTGGTGTAGGATTCCTTTGGAGAGATAGAAATCATTCATGTGGAATTCTAAACCATTATCAAACATGAGTCTTTATACTGCACTGAAAATGAGTTTGAATGAGATGATAAAATGATTGAACGAGAGTTCTGGTTTGAGATTTGTCTCGCATGAGAAATGTCAATGTCATTCGGTTATAGTCATCAACAATAGTTAGGAAATATTTAGAACCATCTAAGGAATGAACTGAATATGGTCCGCAGATATCACAATGAATAATTTCAAACATTTGTAAAGCTTTTGTGTCACTACTTGGAAAAGGTAACTTGTGTTTCTTGGCCACAGGACAAATAGTGCAATGCATGTCTTTTTTGACATTAATATTAGGAACAGATTTATGTAAAAGTGATAGTTTGGAGATGGGTCCATGTCCCAAACGACAATGTCAAACATCAATATCAATTTTGACATCAGTACTGCTAATGGAATTACAAGTATGATTGGATTTATTACATTCCAAAGAGAAACTTGGACTAAAATTAGTATTGGAAGAAACAACAGAGTTCCTGATGTGAGAGATATCAGAATGTGTTTTGACTTGATGATATTGGCGGGAAGACTGATCATTGAGTTGAAGATCAGATTGTTGAAAATGATATAGTCCATGCTCAGTTTGCCTACCCCAATCGTCTTCCATTTTGAAAGATCTTGAATAAAGCAAGAATTATGTAAAAATATCAAGCAACAATTATGCTAAAGTGTTAATTTGCTGGCAGATATTAAGTTGAACTTAAAACACAGTACAACAAGCACATTTGTCAAAAGTAATATGGTAGATAACTTCACTGTCCCATCACGTGTAACATCAACACTATCACCATTAGGTAGCCTTACAGATGCATTAACAATAGCAGTTTCAGTGGTTAAATGTTTAATGGAGTAGACCATATGTTCTGAAGCCTCTGTATCTATGATTCATTTATCTTCTATTGGAGAAACACTAAAATGGATATGATTACCTGAAAATGCAAAAGAATCAGGCACTGAGGTTGAAAAGGATGTTACATCTTGCAGTTATTGATTGTAGGTTGAGAGTTGACCTTGCAACTGAGGCATCAACATAGAAAAAATCCGCTGACATTGGCTTGGAGTAATTGTAAAGTGTGACAAAGAATTCAGTATTTTTGAGTTATCACCATGATGTGTTTGTCCAACAGCATTAGCAACTGGAGGTTTACCTATACCAAACTTGTGGCCAGGAAGATAACATATCAATTTGTAACACTTGCCTTTAAGATGCCCAAGCATCCCATAATAACTGCATAAAGGCCTCTCCTTCTTCTGAGGTTGATTAATCAAATTAGGCCTCTGATTAAAAGATCTCTTTACCTTCTTGCTCGCAAAAGCTACTGCATTAAGGTTCTGTTGTCTTTTAGTAACAACTTCTTTTTGCCTCTCATCTTGTAAAATTAGTACAAATACCTTACTCAGTGAAGGTAAATGAACCACTAGTAAAATTTGACTTCTGACACCAGCAAAATGTTCGTCCAGCCCCATGAGAAATTACATAATCTGATCTTCACATTTATAATCAGTATTGCTAGCACCAGGTCTATAATTGTCCAATTCTTCCCAAATGTCTCTTGCAGAATCCTTGTACATCATACTTGGATAAAGTTCTTTTGGAATTAAATTGATGATCCAAGAAGAAACCATATCATTGCACATTCTCCACGCACTGTAAAGAGGATCATCATGAGAGAGTTTGGTAATAGATCCATCAACAAATCCTTCCTTATTTTTGACATTGAGCGCCAATTTCTACACGATTCCATGTCGCGTAATTTTCCTTAGTAAGCATGACTGAAATGAGCTGCATCACTCTGTTATCACTAAAATGATGGTAATATGGACTGCTCGAATCACTCATCGGTCGATTAACTAGAGAAATTACATCTCCTACAACGGCATCTTCATCTAATGATTCGATGAAGGAATTAGCATGATCGAATTGGCTTTGAACCTCTTGCTGAACACTAGAATCTTTCGCCATTGCAGGGAAGCTTCAGTGCTCTGATTCCATGATGAAATGCAATAAGAATACTCTAGAATAAGAGAAGAAAAGGTGGCAGGAAAAAAGAATTGTTATTGAACTGAATTGAGAAGAAATAAATTGACAGAATCAGCATACATATATACAAAGACTTATAACTAACCTAACAGAATGAAGAATGTAAAATGACTTAAATAACTCTGTACTAATACAATTTAATAGTAATGGATGATAAAATTGAGTGGCTAGTCATTTTACTAACTCGTGATAAGAAGATAAATTTGACGTACAGTGGTTAGGAAACTTGTACGAATTGAATAAAATTGGTAAGGTCTTTTCAGTGGTGACGATATAGTTTATAAGATATTGATGAATGAACAAGATTTGAGGGTGGTAGGACAGCACACATTAGCGACAACGTTGGGGCGAAATGGTGATTCTGGCAGATAAAATCAATGACATGTAGGCAAATACAAAGGTCGATAGGTCGACAATGCGAGTTAGAGTGGTCAGCACAAGACGACATGGTTCTGATTTGTTGGTTTTGGATAAATACAGTTTGGTACTTGGTAGTGACGAAGGATGAGGTAGTGTCGATGTACCCACGTTAGGTGGTTGATCGGAGACGAGAGTTGGTCTTGTTTTACATTGATAAGCGAATAGGAGCTACCGACAATGGCTAGCAATGGTGTAGTTTAAGTTTCTGGAGAAAAGATGGAGTTGGTCGGGTTGGGTCTTTTGGGCTATATCTGTGTAGAAGTGTATTGGGCTAAGGTTTAAGGCTTGGGCTTGTAGTGGGCTAGGTTATGTATGGTATGTTAGTTTGTGTATGTAGGTAGGTTGTTTGTGGGCGGTGTATGGGTTTTGGGCTTTGTAGGTATAGTTATTTCGTAGTGGGCTTTATCTTGAACACAGCTATGGATTTTGTGTTTTGAAGGCTGGGCTTGGATTTTGAGTTTGGTGAGAAATCTATTCTTGTGGTCTTGAATGAGCAACAATAGGACTTTCTGATGGCAGTAGTGATAAATACGTTTTCCAACACTTATTTTGCCACAAAACATGATTATTCTACATTATTTTGTTTTGTAGCACTATATTGATGGATGTAGTCAACTCAAGAGAAAATATACGAAAAATGACCTAAACGAAAGAAAACGAAAGTTTGGGGGACCAAAGTACAAATAGCTAAAAGATGACCCGAAGCACGAATCGAGAATACAAATGAGCTAAGTACTAATTTGTTGAGTACAAGGGATGTTAGAAGAAAGAGAATGAATAAAGGAGGCCAAAATGGGAGAAAATAATATTCGAGTACTAAATTGAAACAAGTGCGGCCGCATGGTAGAACTTCAATGCGGTCGCACAGGACCATGCAGGGAACCTAAAAGCCTCATTTGGATGAACCATGCTGTCGCATGGCTCATAACCATGCGGCCGCATGGTTTTTTTCGACGCGAAAATTCACATTTCTTTATTCCATTCAAATACTTTAGGAAATGAATCTTGGGATGAATATAAAAGCCGAGTTGTCAAATACGAAAGAAGAAGGCATTCCAACTGAGAGAAAAACCCCTAGAACACATTGAAGGAGATCTTGAGTCAAAAGCACGAGGAAGAACACAAAATTGACGGGATTTCAAGCAGAATATTGAGCCGATGATGTCGTTTCTTCAATTATTTGTGTGTTTTATTATTTTCTCCATGTTAGGCTAGATATTTCTGTACTAGGAGAATGATGAACCGTGTGATGTAATAATCTTTTAATTCCTGGTTTTATGTTTTTGACATTAAAACAAGTTATTTGAATTTTAGTGATTTATATACAATTATATTTCTCCACAATAATGTACACAAATGATTGTGTGAATCTGGTGGCATATTTCATGCATTCGAGAGAAGGGAAATAGGCTCGACAAGGTATAAATCATTGTAGGGTCCGATAGGAGATAAATATCCTACTATGCCTTACGTGAATCTCTAAGTGTTCATAAAAGTCCATGCATTCTTGTATATTTGCATTCGTTATAGTGATATAGGCGGGGTCATATATGAGAGTAGGTTCAACATTACTCGAGAGAGATTGTTGGATAGAATAGGAACATTGATTCTTCAAAACTTCAACCATGTTGTCAATTTGTAGAGTTGGGATTAAAAGAGATCATTGGATGGGGATTCGTGATCATAGTGTGCCTTTCATTTATTAAATTTAACAACTCGTTTTCAAGCATTTTTTGCATTATAGTTAGATTAGTTTACTCATAATCACATTTGTAAAGTAGTTTAGTCATAATTTCCATTACAACATAAACGTGCTATTCTCTTGTTTTGGTTAAGGTCGAAATAGTAAAATTGAACTAAATCAATCCATGTGGGACGATATTTGGAACTCTAAATTCCACTTTACTACTTGTTACTAATCCTATACTCGCGGTGGTTTTATTCAAAAAATATTTTCGCATGACAAGTTTTTGGCACCGCTCCGGAGACTGGGTGTTTGTTTTATTTTATTTACTTTGACATTAATTCGAACTTATCTTTAATTTTTGTTTTACGTAGTTTATTTTATTTAGTCTTTCTACTTATGTTGATCTAAGTGCTAATGTTGTCATTCCTCCAGATCTTGCATGTGAAGGTCGATTGGAGGTGAACTGCTTCCAGCTGATTTGGAAATTAAACGAACCTTTCATCACAGGCAAAGAGAAGCTAGAGTAGCACAACATGAAGACCAAGAACAAATACCAATGGCTAATCAACAAATTGACCCAATAAGGAATCTTGTGATTCCAACCAATGCAGAGGAATAAGATGACGAGAACACCTTTGGGATTTCTTGTCACCGTTCATCGTCCAAAGTCAATCCAGTATTGTGTACCCCCCCATTCGAACAACCAAACTTCCAGCTGAAAACTAATGTCATCAACTCTTCCAAAATGGGCATCAGTTCTATGGGTTGGCTAATGAGAATCCGAATACACATATATCCCGGTTCTTGGATATATGTCAACACTTCAGATACCAAGGAACTATCAGGCTGAGGTTGTTCCCACACTCTATGGGATAATGCACTCGAATGGTTAGATTCATTTCCTGTGGCGAGCATAACTACTTAGAACGATCTGGCTTACAAATTCTGCACGAAATTCTTCTCACCAGCTAAAGTAACAAGATTGAGGCACGGAATATCAATATTCAGTCAGAGTGAATATGAGTCATTTGATGAGGCTTGGATTATGTTTAAAAACATGCTACGAAAATGTCCTCAACATGGGTTCGACATGAAGAAACATATCAAATTTTTATATACAGGATTGTTTCCTTCTTTCAGTAGCAGGTTGGATTCATTTTCAAATGGCTCTATAATCACAAGAACTATTGATGGAGCAAAATTGTTTGAGAGAATAGCTAACACTTCAGCTATGTGGTCCTCTGAGCGTGTGGGTACAAAGAAATCAACTAGAGTCTACGAGGTCGACACCTACTCTACCTTATCTCCAAAAATTGATTCCTTATTTCACAAAGTGATGAGTATAGCACAACCTACAAGTGCAACACAAGCAAGAAAGTTGAATTGTGAAGAGTGTGGGGGCGGAACACAACACATCTAAGTGCCCAATTCTTTCACAAGGAATGGAGCAAGTGGAATACGTGCAATGCGGTCAACGTTAGCAAAATAACCTACACTCTGACACTTACAATCCTAGGTGGAGAAATCATCCAAATTTCTCTTGGGGAGGAAATCAAAATCAAAACTCAAGGGCAGTATCAGCAGGAAAAGAAATCCCAATTAGAGGAAATGTTTGCAAAATTAATAGGGAAGACTGACGAATACATAGAAACAAACAATCAATTTATGAGGAAGACCGAAACAACCCTCCACAATTAAGGGGTTGCAATTAAGAACCTAGAGACATAAGTGGGGTAAATAGTTCTTTCTATGACAGGAAGGGCTCCAGGTACACTGTTGAGTAACACTAAAGTGAATCTTAGAGAACATGTCCAAGCTATTACTATAAGAAGCGATGTTTAATTACTTGAAATACATGTGAAGAGACCCGGTGCAAATAAAAAAATAGTATCACCTTCGGATGAAGATCATGAGGAACAAACTGACCAACCTAGGAAGATATCTACAAAAGAGACTTTAGATATACCATGGGCTAAAGCAACCACACCCACAAATCCATATAAACCCCCAATTCCATTTCCCTAGAGGTTGAAAAAATAGAAGATGGATTAGCAATATATGAAATTTTTGGAGGTTTTCAAGAAGCTTAACATCAATGTCCCGTTGGCTGAAGCGCTCACACAGATACCCAGCTACGCCAAAATTTTAAAGGACATCATATCCAACAAACGTAAGATGGATGAACATAAAACGGTAATATTGACAGAGGAATGCAGTGCAAGAATTCAAAAAAAAGCTTCCTCCAAAACTAAAGGATCCAGGGAGTTTTATTGTACCCTACACTACTGGAAATTATTATTTTGATAAAGCTCTATGTGATTTGGGTTCCAATATTAATCTAATGCCACTTTCTATTTTCAGGAAACTTAGATTGGGGGAAGCTAAACCAACCACAATGACTCTGCAGCTAGTCGATCGATCACTTACTCATCTACGCGGAATCATCAAAGATGTTTTGGTGAAGGTTGAGAAGCTTATATTCCCAGCAGATTTCCTTGTTATGGACTTGGAAGAGGACAAATATGTGCCACTCATATTGGGTCGACTATTTTTGGATACTAGAAGAACCCTGATAGATATACAGCAAGGTCAGCTGATTTTGAGACTAAGGGAGGAACAGACTTCTTTCAATGTTTTCAAGGCTATGAAATATCCTACGGATCATACAACTATTTTCAGATCGACGTGGTTTATAGTGCAGTTCATGACACCTTTCAATTACAACATCCGTCTGACACTTATAAAGCCTATATCATGCATTCTCAGTCCATTCACATCGATTCTATAGAGATTGAGTTCTGTTCAAGATTCTTGGAAACAAATCTACCATATGTGCTAAAGAGGAATTTTGAGGAGCTGGGAACATGTCTACCAAAACCACTGCTATCAATTCAGCAACCACCAAAGTTAGAGCTCAAACAACTACCGTCTCATCTTCGGTATGCTTACTTAGGGAAATCATCTACACTTCCAGTTATAATTTTGAACTCAATCAGCAAGTTAATGAAGAGAAATTACTTAAGATGCTAAGAGAAAATCAGACACCAATTATCTGCTCTATTACCGATATAAAAGGGATTAGCCCTTCACTTTGCATGCACAAGATTCTTATGGAGGAAAACTTTAGACTGAGCGTTGATGGGCAGCGAAGGTTCAACCTAAATATGAAGGAAGTGGTGAAAGCAGAGATGATTAAACTCCTGGATGCCGAAATAATTTATCATGTCTCAGATAGTACTTGGGTCAGTCCGGTTCAGGTTGTGCCGAAAAAAGGTAGAATCACAGTGGTTGAGAACGAAAATAATGAATTGATACCCACTAGAATGGTTATAGGATGGAGATTTTGCATTGACTAATGCGAACTTAATACTGCTATACATAATGATCACTTCCTACTCCCTTTTATTGATCAGATGTTGGAAAGGTTGGCTGGTCATTCACATTACTGCTTCCTCGATGGTTATTTAGGATATAATTAGATTCTAATAGTACCAGATGACCAGGAGAAGACTACATTCACTTGTCCCTACGGAACCTTTGCCTACCGTAGGATGTCGTTCAGTCTATGTAATGCTCCCACCACCTTTCAGCGGTGCATGATGGCCATTTTCTTCGACATGGTGGAAAAATTCACAGAGATCTTCGTGGATGACTTCTTTGTGTTCGGTTCATCCTTTGATGGATGTTTAGACCATCTACGCTTGGTCATACAGCGATGTAAGGATACAAACTTGTTATTGAAGAGGGTATAGTATTGGGACATCACATTTCATCTAAGGGGATCGAGGTTGATAAAGCAACGATCCAAGTTATTGATAAACTACCTCAGCCTACATCAGTTAAAGGAGTTCACAATTTTCTTCGCTTAAGGGTGTACCTTTTGAATTCTCTGCGGAATGCTTAGTGGCTTTCAACACATTAAGGGAGAAACTTATTTTAGCACCGGTCATCATAGCACCAAATTGGAGTCTACCTTTTGAACTAATGTACGATGCCAATGACTACGCAAAAGGGGCAGTGTTGGGACGGCGAGTAGGAAAAATGTTTCACGTAATCTACTATGCGAGCAAAACATTGAATGATGCACAACTCAACTATGCTACTACCAAGAAAGAACTCCTGGCTGTAGTCTATGCCTTTGATAGATTTTGATCCTATCTTATTGGGTTCAAGGTCATAGTCTATACCGATCATGAAACATTGAAATATTTGATGACAAAAAAGGATGCCAATCCGAGATTGATCCATTGGATTTTACTACTGACTTTTAAATTAGAGATAAAAAAAGGCTGTGAAAATGTGGGGACCGATCACTTATCTCAATTGGAACAGTGAATTCAAAACGAGTCAGTGGAAATTAACGAGGTTTTTCTAGACAAGAAAATATTTAGTGTGAAGGTTACGCTTTGATATGCTAACATTGTGAACTATTTGGTCAAATCCATTCATCCACCAGATTACTCAAGTTATCAGAAGAAGAAATTTTTCTCTGAGTTAAAATATTATTTTTGGAAAGATCCTATTCTCTACCATCGAGGAGCTTATCAGATTATTCGGCGATGTATTCCCGAGGAAGAAATACCGCACATACTTGAACACTCTCATTCATTTGCTTATGCGGGGCATATCGGGGCATCCAAAACAACAACAAAAATTCTACAATTTGGGTTCTATTGGCTATCAATATTCCGGGATGCTTTTGAATTTGTTCGAGAAGGAATGAGATGCCTCTAAATAGCATCCTTGAGGTGGAACTCTTTGATGTATGGGGAATTGACTTTATGGGATCGTTCCCACCATCATTTTCAGATCAATACATACTGGTTGCTATTGATTACATTTCAAATGGATAGAAGCAGTAATATTGCCAACCAATGATGCTAAAATAGTGATTGGATTCTTAAAGAGGTATATTTTCACCCGTTATGGCACTCCTCAGGCTATAACCAGTGATGGGGACAAGCACTTTTGCAATCATATTGTTGAGTCATTGTTGACTAAATATGGCGTCCGAAGTCGTGTAGCAACTCCATATAATCCTCAAACCAGTGGCCAAGTTGAAATCTATAACAGGGAGTTGAAAAGGATACTAGAGGTAACAGTGAGCTCTTCTAGGAAAGATTGGTCCCAGAAGCTTGACGACACACTATGAGCTTACATGACAGCATTCAAAACACCTATAGACATGTCTCTATACCGGTTGGTTTTTTGGAAAAGCATGTCATTTGCTAGTTGAGTAGGAAACCGAGCATACTTGGCAATCAAGAATTTAAACTTTGATTTGAAGGCAGCGGGTGAAAAGCGGTTGCTTCAACTAAATGAATTGGATGAATTCTAGTTGGAAGAATATGAAAACGCAAAACTCTATAAAGAGCGTACCAAGAGGTGGCACAACATGCATATTTAGAGGCGAGAGTTTGAAGTGGGGTAGAAAGTGTTGTATAATTCTAGACTCAAGCTCTTCCCAGGAAAATTGAGGTCGGGGTGATCAGGTCCATACACTGTTACAAATGTATTTCCATACGGGGCTGTTGAGATCTACCATGAAAGGAAGGAGAACTTCACAGTTAATGGACAGCTGCTGAAGCATTATTGGAGCGGTTAATTCTCTAAGAAAAATCCATCGTTCACCTCAACACACCAGAATGAATCAAACACAGTACAGTCGAGTTATGGACTATAATTAGCACTGGTTGGGAGACAACCCAACATATTCTTCCCTTTTATTTATTTCGCTTTATGCATTAGAATAAATAATTTTTCATATTTTAGAACATTTTAGGCATATTAGGTTGTTCATCGCCCTTAGAGATCACTAAGAGTCTATGCATGGTCCAATTTGGTTTTAAATGAGTTCTAAATGATTTGGGGGTGTTGGAATGGTATTTCATTGATTCGGTGCAAAAGTCATACATTTCGAGGCAAAATAATCAAAATTGCGCTTTTCAGATTCAACATGTGCTTTCAAGTTTAAGAATATTTTTGGAACCAAGTTCTTGGCATCTACGCACACCTAGTGATTTAAATGTGGTTTGACAAGTTGTGGGGGGTGTTGGAATGCCGTGTTGCAACGTAGGTTGAAAACCTAGTTTTTAGTGCAAATTGACCAAAAATGAGTTTTCAAAGAATTGAGTACGTTTTCAAAATTTTTCACACTGAACTAACTCATTACATAAATTTGAACTTATTTCGCTCGAAAATCGAGACAATGGGGCTGCCGATGGTCGAAGAAGACAACTTTCATCAAAGTTGGAAAACTTGGTAAACATGGTAGTCTATACGACCGCATAGACCTACCAGGCTTGCGGTCGCAAGTAGCAGGTCAGGGCCAATTTTGGCCATGACCCATTGCTCTATGCGACGGCATGAAAATGTTCCATGCGGTCGCATGGAACAATTTAAGCCCCCCGTTATCTTTAAAACACCACACAAACAATGCACACGACTCATCAACTCACACAACCCTCACTCACGCACACAACACATACTCATTTAACTCCTCCCACTTTCCTTGTTTTCACTAATCTTCATCACATTTTCAAGGTATGCCCTCAATTCTTTGCTCTAAGTCATGGATTTTTTCTTCATTGATGTGTACTTTAATGTTTAATTGAGGAGATGGGAAGTTGGTAGATGATGGGTTCTTGCTATTGAGTTGTATTGAAACAAATTTTGGGCATGGGGTATGACCATGGGATTAAGAAATCTTCGAACCAAAAAGAATGCTTTCGACGTGTTCGATGAAATGCATAAGTGACAACTTGTGTAAATCAGGGTTCACTTCGAATTTGACATTGTTGACATGCATTTTAGATTGCTTTTGTGTTAATGTTCCTTGCCAAATATCTTTGCACACACTAAAATCAAAATGGAAGACATATAGGCATACCATGGTAGGCATACTGCATCTCACGTCCCTCACTTCGTCTCTCGATTTTCTAACCTATATGACGTCTATTTGATCTCAATTTTGAATGTGCCCGAAAATTGTTCGGGAAATTTTTGTTTTTTCTCGACGACGTCCAGAGGCGAATCTTCTTAGTCGAACATGGTTTCACATGCAACAATTTCCATCTTTTTGCAATGATATGGGGTTTTTGAGCTACACTTTGACAATGTTTATATAATATCCATCCTTCATGATATATTTTGTCGAACATGGTATCGTTACATCGTTTATACTTTGTTTGGTCGATTATATGACACATTTGACTATGCACGTGGCATGCATACTTTGACAGACGTTTAAGGATTTGGTGTTCTTCATCTTATATTATCTTTAAGTACCTTCGCATTCGTTTTGTGCATCACATATGACTTACATGTTTCCATTTTCTTTGTGTTGCAGAATGCCTCCTAAACACACTTCCAAAGGAAAGGAAAATGTTGGCTCGACTTTGGGCATGGCCCACACACAGACATCTACAACTCTTTGATATTTTCGAGTTTGATTAGTGGTATCTACAAGATCTCGGGCATCACTATCCCATCGAGGGAACTTCCCAAGAAACTAAGCCCATTTGTCAAGCACAGCACATTAGAGGCGTAGAAGAAGGGTAGGGCGAATCACAGAGAGAAGTTAGCCATGGAGCAGCAACGACAACAACAGGCTGTACATGGGTAGGAGTCTGTCAATATCGAGATGCCTCAAGCACCGCCACCACAACTGGACGTCGACACACAACTGTTAAGATAAATTTTTGCTACAATGACTGGCTCCAGTCTGGATATTTAGAGTCTTGAGCAGGCCTTTGCGGCCATGAGAACTGATATGCAAATGATATGCAATGAAATGCAGAGATATGGAAACTTCACCTCTACTACCTATCGGGAATCCCTAGCAGCTCTAAAGGAAATAGAGACGATGAATAGGCGGTTGAACATGTATGTCGGTCGAGTTGATGAAATTCAGTTGCGGGCCAATGAGACATGGGATCGACTGGGCAGCATTGAGACAACAGTTAGAGAGCAGACTACTATCATTCGAGGTCTTCAGGCCGAGTTATCTCATCAATCCGAGATGATGCAAATGATTTTGGCACGATTGCCTCCACTATTGGGAGACGGCACTTTGGGTCCCAGTTTTCCACCACCACCTCCATATTGATCAGGGGAGTACCAGTTACCCCTTTTGTTTTTTTAATTTATTATTGTCCTTAATTATGCATGTGTAAATTTCACTACTACCGTATTTCAACATTGAGGACACTGTTGTGTTTAAGTTTGAAGGGTGGTATAATTTTTTGTTGTACCACTTATAGTCCATCAACAGCTATGTTTACTTTACTGCTTCCTGTGTGATTGTCGAGTGAAAAAAAATTTGAATTTTATTTTATGCAGTTTTCATTTAGTTACTTTCAGTTTTTATTTGTTTAATTTCTAGCATTAGATTAGAGTTTTGTGTACTTGTGTGGGTTTGATAGTCTTGCCGGCAATGATGTGGATATTGGTATAGAATGTACTAGGAACTGTGGATATGATGTATAATCAGATTGACCAATACCTGTTTATGTGAAACTTGACATAATTTGCACACGACATTCATGTTTATACATTGAGTCGATGATTTGGTTCACTAAATTAAGAAGAGTTGAACATAGTAAATAAACCCAAATAACCTCTTTTGTGCTAAAACCATGGTCCATTTTTAGAATAATTTGAAGGTGGTTGAGCTGTTGCAAGGGAACATTGAGATGAGTAAGGAATGTTAATGTAATTCTCTTGTGTTGATTATCTTAAACCAATGAGGTGAAAGTCTTAAATTAGGGAAATGTTTTCAATGCTGAATGTCTAAAAGATAAGGGGCATAGCACTAGTTTATGTGTGAATAAAAAGAATAAATAAATATCTTCTCGAGCATGTATAACTCGAGTGAATAAGCTTGAAAAGTCTGGTGCCCTTTGGTCATCTGACTTGGGAGTCATCAGTCTAAAGCTTACTACATGGGTTATATAGAAAGCAAATGAGAAAATGTTTTAAAAAAATTAATTGAATTAAATAAAAATACCAAATACATTGACTAAGCCCCAAGACATTCGGTTGATAGAACTACACCTTTAATACAAGGCGAGTAGCTTAGTTTAATCTTAAAGGTTGAAGGAATATAAAATAGGAGAGTCTCTACTTGTTGAAGTGTGAACTTGTGATAGTACGATCCATCCAAACTAAGAGAGTGTAAGGAGTAGATTTAAATGAGTTCAACTTTAGAACACACCCGGGGAAAAATTGAGTGAAAAACATAATTTTGGGGGGTTGTGTATCTCTCGAGCGGAAAAAGGAAATACATGACCACTACGGGTTAGGAATTAACCAATCATGAGTTTAATATGTTTGCATGAGTTCACACACACACTTTGAGTTGTACATTCAACGGGTAAATGTTGATTTTAAATTGTGTACTATTGAAACTGTTTCTTGTGCTGATTAGTGAATATCAATCCTGAGAACGGCATACTATCAAGTCATGTTTTGCGTAGAATTAAGTCACTACTTTGTTTGAGGACAAACAATAGTTTAAGTTTGGGAGATTTGATAAGTGCGTTTTCCAACACTTATTTTGCCATAAAACTTGATTAATTGTTGATAAAAGTGTTTGAATATGGCTTAATTCTATATTATTTCATTTTGTAGCACTATATTGATAGATGTTGTCAACTCAAGAGAAAAGGTACGAAAGAAGGACCTAAGCGAAAGAAAATGAAAGTTCAAGGACCAAAGTACAAATATTTGAAAGATGACCCGAAGCACGAATCGAGAATGTAAACGAGCTAAGTACTAATTTGATGAGTACAAGGGATGTTAGAAGAAGGAGAATGAAGAAAGAGGCCAAAATGGGAGAAAATAATGTTCGAAGACTAAATTGAAACAAGTGGAAGTTTATTTCTACCATGCGGTCGCACAAGACCATGCAGGGAACCCAAAGGCCTCATTTGGATGAACCATGTGGTCGCATGGCTCATAACCATGCGGCAATTCTGGTCTCCTTATTCCGTTTAAACACTTTAGGAAATGAATCTTGGGATGAATATAAAAGTCGAGAGTCGTCAAATATGAAAGAAGAAGGCATTCCAACTGAGAGCAAAAACCCTAGAACACATTGAAGGAGATCTTGAGCAAAAAACAAGAGGAGAAACACAAGATTGACGGGATTTCAAGTAGAATATTGAGCCGGTGATGTTGTTTCTTCAATTATTTGTGTGTTTTATTAATTTCTCGATGTTATGCTAGATATTTCTGTATTAGGAGAACAATGAACCATGTGATGTAATTTTTAATTCATGGTTTTATATTTTTGACATTAAAGCACGTTATTTGAATTTGAATGATTTATATACAATTATTTTTTCCACAATTATGTGCGCAAATGATTGTGTGAATCTGGTAGCATATTTGATGCATTCGAGAGAAGGGAAATAAGCTCGACAAAGTATAAATCATCGTAGGGTCCGATATAGGCTCGACAAAGTATAAATCATCGTAGGGTCCGATATGAGAGAGAGATATACCACTATGCCTTACGTAAATCTCTAAGTGTTCATAAATGTCCATGCATTCTTTTATATTTGCATTTGTCGTAGGAATATAGGCGGGTCGTATATGAGAGTAGGTTCAATATTACTTGAGAGAGATTGTCGGATAGAATATGAACATTGATTCTTAAAAACTTCAACCTTGTTGTAAATTTGTAAAATTGGGATTAAAAGAGATCATTGCATAGGGATTCGTGATCCTGGTGCGTCTTTCATTTATTAAATTTAACAACTCGTTTTCAAGCATTGTTTTGCATTCTAGTTAAATTAGTTTACTCATAATCACATTCGTAGTAGTTTAGTCATAATTTCCATTACAACAAAAACGTGCTACTCTCTTGTTTCGGTTAAGGTCGAAATAGTAAAATTGAATTAAATCAATCCTTGTGTGACGATATTCAGAACTCTAAATTCCCTTTACTCTTTGTTATGAATCATACACTTACGGTGGTTTTTATTGAAAAATATATTTTAGTGAACAAGTAGCAATGTTATGAAACTTTTTTTTTCATCAATGAAACTCAAACAACAACTAAACAACTTGTGAACTACTATTGCTTGTTCTTCTAATTAAGAAAAAATACCAAAGAACTATGAAAACTACTGCTGCTACTGACCATAGATTTATGTATGATTTGAGAGTATTTGTGTATTTGGATGGCAACGCCTAGTTGGATAAAGTTTGAGGATTTTTTGGATTTGATAACCAAAAATGTAGGTAAAAAGAGAACGAGTTGCTCGTTTACCAAACTGACATTGTCGTGTACTAATTTGAAAATGAACAAGAAAAGAACGAGAAAGAAAGGGAGTTAAAAAAGAGAAGAATTGAGGGAAATTAATCAAAAAACTTGTACTAAACTAAAACTTTATCAAAATTTTAGAAATTAATCTAATCATCTAAATATTCATTATTTGAATTGAACTTTATTTTAAAATCATATCTGAAATATATTTATATCTTTATCTTTATCCTATATCTATAATAATCAATTATAAATAATGACTATCGTATAAACAAATGCATATCTAATTTCATCGATGTTATTAAACTATATTTGACATGCATTTAGTCTATCATATGAATTTCTTTGCAATATGAATATAATTGTTCTGAATATGTTGTGAAAGAGAGTTCATGAATATTTTATATAGACTAACATAAACCACCATGTCACAACACTCTATCACCTCACCTCGTGTCATTAACTCTGGCCAAGAAGCATTATTCTTAAATTTATCGTGATTTTCTGAAGGAGAAATGAAATGTTAATAAAGAGACAAACTTTACTATTACTAAAAATTTACGCTACACAAAATAAAATTTGAACCAACTAGGGTTGGTTTGTTATTGTTGAGATTTTTAGAGAATCGGATTTTGATGTGCAGAAAAAAGATTCAGCTGCAGAAGTGATCCGTAATTTTTTTTTTCCTCTAAATTGTTATATATTCCAAAAATCAACATTTTAGCATTTGGTAAACAATATTATTTTATAACTGTTCTTGTATGCAATTACTAAAATGGACATTAATTGTAATCATTCTCTTATATATTATTACTGTTTTTTATTTTACAACATTTGTATAAGCACCAAGATAGTATTCACTGTAGTTATTCTAAAATGAAAAAATTAAAATATTTAGCCGTAAAAGTTATAAAATTATAAAATTTAAGCATTATCCATAAACATAGAATCGATAAGGATTTAACTTAATTAATAATGGTTAAAATAGATATTTTACTTGTAGATAATTGGATAAGCTAAGTGCAAAATCTGTGATGCTACTATTTTGCTGCTTCTAAAAATCTGTTGTTAGATGTTACAAATTCTTCTATAATCATTTTTCGAAGTATATCAAACACCTAAAACAATTTTTGATTGTCAAACAATTAGAAAATGGACTCTAAGGGTCTGTTTGATACGCAAAGATGAAATGAATTCCAATTTTATATTAATTGGAAAATAAAAACTCATCAAATCTATAGAAATTCGTTTTCCATGAAACAAAGAAAATGCTGTTTAAAGTGGTTGTACCTTGAAATCCGATTTTCATTTCTACATTGCAATCAAACGGTCAAAGTTGAATTTGTTTTCCTCGGATGTGATATTTTTCATGGAATAAGTTGCAATCAAACGGGACATAAAATCATTTCCAAGTGGAGCTTAATTTCTAAAATGTGTATCATAATTGATAATATAACAAAAAGTAAAATTGAAAAACATATTATATCGAATCAGACTTCAATATTGAAGATCTTTATTCTTTGATATGACCTATTAGATCATTTCATATTGTTGGAATATGATCCAAATTCCTATTAGGATTAAGATTGGGTTGCTTAATTGATAAATGAAACAAGAATCTTCTTGATTTAGAAGTCCAATTGAAAAATGATGGAAGTTTGATTGGTAAAAAGATTTTGGATAATTGAAGACATGATTTTGGGATTTTGGACAGCAAACTACCACCCAAGTGCTTAGTTCGGGATGCTTAGGTGCCCATAACGAAAGAAACGATAAAATTTGACCTGAGACACTATCACTCACATATCGCTTGTCTGCCGTTTGAGGGACATTGTTATCTGAATGGAATCCATTTTCGATTTCAAGTCGGTTTCATGAGTTTTATTTCATCCAAAACACTTGTAATGAGTTCCTACCTATATTCCACATGGTGCATCATCTTTACAAGATTGCAAAACTTTATATAGCATTGAGAGAACATCAAAGTGAGGGGATTTATTTTATAAAGATGGAGACTCACATATTTTGAGGTAGATTGAGAGTCTTGTGAGATCTTTTTAAAATGAGATTTGATCAATTCAGAACGAGGTATAATTGTTTTGAGATGGTAAGTATGAAGTTTGAAATTTTATTTTGGGATCGCAACACATTTTCTTTGTGGAAGATTAAGATGCGAGCAATTTTGCCCAATTGGATTTGGATGATGCTCTGTTGGGGCTAGATAAGACGCCCTCAACTTTGATTCTGGGGGAGAAATATCGTAAGGATCAAAATGCCCTATCACATATACATCTTCATATTTCGAATCGAATTCTTCAGAATGTGGTAAAGGAGAATAGTGTCACTGCATTATGGTTGAAGTTGGAGCAGTTATGCATGACTCAAAGTCTAACCAACAATCTGTATCTAAAGCAGCATTTATATTATCATCGCTTGTTAGAAGGTAGATCCTTAGAAGATCATCTATCTGTATTCAAGGAAATCATTGCAGATTTGAAAATCGTGGAAGTCAAGTACGATGAAGATGACTTAAGGTTGATTTTGCTATGTCCATTGCCCGCTTCATAAATGACATTCAGGGACACTATCTTGTATAGTCAAGATACTCTCACCATAGTTTATAACCTACTTTATTCTAGAAAGAAGATGAACCAGGTGGTCGTCGAATTGGAGGCCTGGGCAGAGGGTCTTGTTGTTCGTGAGAAGGATTCAGACAGTCATGGAAGGGGCGTGTCTAAGACTAATGACTTGATATAGTCTATTATTTTGCAAGAAGGAGGGACACAAGAAGAAATATTGCCTGAAGTGGTAGAACATGAATAAATTAGTTACTATAGATCAAAAGGGACAACTTGTTAATTTCGGTGAAACTAGTCTTGTAGAAGAAGACTACATTGATGGAGATCTTTTGGCTGTTTCTGACTGTGACTCCAAACCATATGAAGATTGAATTCTTGTTATAGCTTGCACATTTTATATGTGTCTAAATAGAGATTGGTTTACAATATATGAAACTGTTACAAAGGGTTCCTTAGTAATGGAAAATAATTCACTTTGTAAGATATCTGGTATTGGTAAGGTCAGAATCATTCGATGGGACGGTTATGACACTTTGTGATGTGAGACATGTTCTAGACTTGAAACAAAATTTATCTCATTAAATACTCTTGATTCAGAGGGGTATAAGTATACTAGTGGAGGTGGAGTTTTGAAAGTTAGTAAGGGTGCCAGAGCTGTGAGGAAGAAAAAGTCCACGTTCTATGTCTTGTAGGGTTCTACGATCACAATTGATAAAGCTGTCACCAAAGGAGATATTAAACCTGAGGAAAGGTTCGGTGAAGCTAATATGATTACTTATGGTTATAAGAGTTAGCTCAGATAGAGCTGAAAGTGATTGGGTTGTTCGTAGGGATAATTCGAGTATATTTGGTAACTCGGTTAGAGTTGGTAGTGAACGGGATAAGTCAAGTAGGTTTTGAGCCCAAGGAATCTCTGTTGGTAAGTAGAGCTTGAATTTTGTTCACAGTTGTTAAGTATGCCTCAAGGGCCATGGTGGAAGAGGTGGAGTTTGAGTACTCTATTTGAAGAATTGTTTGACGAATATTTTTCTTGCATTTGAATTTGTGTTAAGGTGGAGATTGTTGGAGTATGGTCCAAATTCCTATTGTGATTTGGATTGGCTTGGTTAATTGATAAAAGGAACAAGAGCCTTCTTAGTTTGGAAGTCCAGTTGAAAAAGGGACAAAGTTATCAAGGATTGAAAATTTGATTGGTAAAAGGATTTTAAATAGTTGAAGACTTGATTTTGGGATGTTGGACAGCAAACTAGCGTCCAAGAAGTTGGTTCAGGGCGCCTAGTAAAGGTGTTAGGAAGAAACGATAAAATTTAGCCTGAGACATACCTTAGGCCCCTAGTCGAGGCATTAGAGTTTCGCAACTACCAGTCAATTGCCGATCGAGTGACAGTATTATCTGGGCAGGGTTATTTTTCAATTCTAAGTCAATTTCTTGAGTTGCATTTCATCCAAAATATTTGCAATGAGTTCCTATATTTATTTCACGTGATGTATCATCTTCATAAGATAGTAAAATGTTGTATAACATTGAGAAAACATCAAAGGTAGAGGATCTAGTTTATAAAGAGAGAGACACACATATTTTGATGTAGGTTGAAAGTCTTGCGAAATTCTTTTGGTACTTCTTTGCTATTAATTATAGTGAATTCTCCGTCCCTGCCCATGGGTTCCCCAAATTTGGGGTTCCACATTAAATCTCGTGTTCCTATATGATTATTCTTATCATGTTATATTTTCTTGCTTTAATATTCATAACAAGTTATATAAGTTATATCACTGGGTTATACCAAATTGGCTCAGTTTCTTAACACATATCAATAGTAATGCACAAGTTTATTGAGAACTTGCACATGCATTTTGAAGAAACGAAAGAGTTCTTGATATATTGGACTTTCGTGTTATGTTTGTTCTCAAGGTAAATTGAACACTAGTTGATCTAGCTAGACTTAGGGTTGAATTTTCAACATTTGTAAAATAAGTTCAGTGTGGACTTTGTGAGCCTACTCATCCTCCATATAAATTGTTCGGTAAAATCTCACAAGCATACGTGATTTTTGATAACTAATAGATTAAGTGAGTTGAGAGTATCGTCCCATAGTGAATAAATTCAATCAAGTTTACTAATATTATATGAAATTCGAATTATGTAAACAAAATTATTTTTTGATTTGTAGTTATGCTAAATTATGCTGAAATTAATGCATTTTCAGGGTTTGTATGAATGAATAGATGTTTGTACTGGATTTATAGTGTGCCTAATGTTATCTATTTAAATTTTTGATTCATAATCTAGTTCCGTTCATACGTTATTGACAATCGATAAAACTATGATATATAATTTTCTTTTTCAAAACAAATTAAATCCATATTGAATTTAGATTATCTTGATTGCACATGTGATGAATGTTATTTCTAATATTTATTACACATATGTTAATTTTGCCGTGTTCTAAATTTATTGTGAGTTTCCCAACACTACAACAAGCAACTAATTATTTAATTGGTGACAAACCAATTAAATAATGAAATGGGTATGTAAAAATAACTAAACTACAGAATAGAAAGCATTACCCGAAATTTATAAATACAAGAAAAGAGATGTCACAGTCTAATTCTTGTTTTTTATTATCTACCTCGAGATTTGATTCTTCACATTCTTGATGTTTCTTGATTCAATCTACATACTAGATTTGTTCTCCTCTCCAACAGATATTGAATTGACCCCTCGTTCTTGAATGATTTTATGATATAGATATGATTTGAGAGAGAGAGAGAGAGATCCTTCAATGGCTTCCCATGTATTGTATTATATAAGGCGAAATTAGGTCAAAAAATACGTCCATGTTGGGTTCTAAAAGAGTTTCAATCTAATAAGGAAAATTGTCTTCACGCACGCATTATGTAAATAAGCAGTCATAGTATTTTGGTCATAATTTTTTTCTCTTTTTATCCGATTAAAGTGATTCAAAAAAATTTGAAAAGCTAATTCTAATGGCTACAATTCTTTGAGAAATAGAATTTCTCCATTTCAAACATTTTCTATTCGAAAAATGGGTCTTAGTCTCTGATTGAAAATCTGGAACATACTTTGAAGTTGGAAAATGATTTGTGAAAGTTGTTTGAATATATTTCACTCTTTTTTGGCTTCGAATTGTATCCAATTTAATCCTAACAAACTCCACTTATCATTTTGTGTTCGAATCAATTGTTGAATATTTGCAATATGATCCTGGATTTTGAATTTCTTTCGTTTTTCATTCATCTCTTATTAGTTTTGTGGTTCAAATCAACTATTGTGTATTTGCAATATGATCCTGAACTTTGAATTTCTTTCATTTTTCGCCTATTTTTCATTCATTTCTTCCAGTTTCACTAATTTGCCTAGATTTTTACCTAATAAAAAAATTAGCATCTAATTGAGTCATAAGTTATCAAAATTTTTAATAAATATTCTCATCAAACAACCAAGATAAGTGTACAAAACATACTTAATCAAATATCCCAATTGTTTGTCCTCAAATAAAATAAATTTTGACTTAAATGATTTTTTTCTTTTAAACATGTTAAACAAACATGGTTAGATAATCTGCCTTCGGTCACATAATTGGAATTTTTGTATCAAGACTATAAACTGCTACAAAGTCACGGTGCTAAAATTAATTTATACTTATCCAATGCAAAATCGACACGTGTGTGTGAAAATCCATGTCAAGTATTACAAATTCATAAAATGATTCAAATCTCAACCTTCAATGGTCAAATTGATCATTTCTTTTTTCATGAGATTTATACCTAAACTTATTTATTTTATAACTCTCTCTCTCAATGTGTAATCTAAGGTTGAATTTAAATACTAATCGTTACCCTCTTTAGTGTGGTTAGATCTTACTGTAACTCAACATCAACAAATGAGGATTATCCTTATTTTTTATTGCTTCAACCCCTAAAAATCAACTAAGCCAATAATCCCTTGTCAAATGTCTAATTTTTTAAAATAAGTATTTAGGACTTAATCAAGGCATGTAGTGCGTTTTTTGTTTCATGTACCTATTTTTTCACTTTTCTTTTTTTTATCTTTTGTGCAGATTTCTCTCCATTAAACATTCTAAATGACTCTTGTAACGAATTTTGGCTGATAACTCCCAAATCAAATGATTATAAGGAACCAAGTTTTAGATACCCTTACAAGCTTAATCACTTGAGTCATAAAGGCTACGAAAAGAAGTTTCGCAATGAGATAGTTTTTTTTATGCAAAATGCTCCTTATTAAACATGCATTCTAAAGAAACGATCCCTAACTTGATTTTCACATAATTTTCATTTTATTGGCCTTAGACAATCCACACAAAATTTGGCACACATAAAATCCACATTTATTTCAATGTCTCCCTACAACAGCTCAATCACTTACAAACAACCCAAAAATTGGATTAAAAATATGTAATTTAGTGTTTATTTGGGTTTAGCATCTAAGGTTCACTAATTTTGTTTTTCAACCTATTCAAATTTTGAATTAAACTAATCATTTATGATGTAAAATATAAATTTTGTTCGCAAAAATATCAAATTTTACATTAATAAGCATAAGTCAACCTAACACACAACTTTTCCACAATTTATAGCCTAGCATATGGTTCCAAATATATGCATCACAGTAAACAAAATTATTTAACCCATACGAGTACACAAATGCAAAAATAAAGGTGAAAATAATTTATTTATTTTTTTAAATTTTTAGATTTTTTTTTCACGTAACCAAGCACACAAAATAGTAAAAAGGGATAAAAACTCTATATTTTTCCATTCCCAAACTTATAATAGACATTGCCCTCAATGTCTAAAAATATAACAAACAATATGTAAAAATTAAGGTTAAAGAAAGGAACCAAGTACTCTCATAGTATAAATTTGCAGGTGGTGGATGGATCAATAGAAAAGTGATGGATCACTTGCTATGTAAATTTCTCTTGTCCAATGTGTTCACGTGTTATGTTCCTTCTAAATTAACATGGAACATTTTATAGTAAGTTCATACACACTCAAAAAGAAAATATGGGGATGAAAATACTTTATACTACTAAAAGGAATAAAGACTACTAATCTATGTCTAAAAAGCAAATTAACTAAAGAGAAGAAAATTGATTTGCCTCTCAATAAGTACTTGTTTATAGTCATTAGCTTGATTTTAATGTTGTGGCTATTCATGGTAGTTTGAAAAGATAATTTTCAGCATTGTATTGACAGTACTTGCAGTTGTTTTTTAATTCATCTTTGAGACTCCAAATTATAATATTTTCATTGTTGTCCTACCCAACGATTTCGCTTTCTTTCTTCTTGTTCTTGTGACTTTCCCAATGATCTTTCATTTTGCACTTCTCAAAGCCATAAATTTGTTTAGTAAAATCTTACAAGCGTACATGATCATTGACGAATAATAGATTAAGTGAGTTGAGAGTATCGTCCTACATGTACTAAATTCAATTTAAATCTATCAGTTTCGTATGAAATTCAAAATATGTAAACAATATAGATTTTTGATTTCTAATCATGATAACTTTGCTAGAATTTATGCAAATTCAGGGTTTGTATTAATGAATGGATGATTGTATTGGATTTAAAATCCGCTTATTGTTATTTATTTCAATTCTTGATTGATAATTTAGTTCTGTTTATGGATTCTTGACAATCAATTAAACTATGATATACAATTTTCTTTTCCAAAAAAAAAAATTAATATATCCTAACCACGACTCGAATCAATTTCTAGCCCAAATTCGAATTATTAAAATGCATTGAATTTAGATTATCTATATGATTGCACGCATGATAAATATTATTCTCAATATTTATTACACATATGTTAAATCTGTCGCATTCTAAACTTATTGTAAGTCTCTCAATATTATAACAAATAATTAATTGTTTAATTAGTGGCCAATCAATTAAATAATGCAATGTGTATGTAAAACCAATCAAGAAACGTAAGAATATCTAAACTACTAGTTTGAATAAAAATAAATAAGTAATAAAGTTCATCTTCATCAAATACTAAGAATCTAGTTAAACAAGTTTCTAATGATAAAACAACAAGAACAATGGAAAAATATCACCCGAAATTTATAAATACAGGAAAGAGATGTCACGATCTAATTCTTGTTCTTGATTATCCACCCCAAGACTTGATTCTTTACATTCTCGATGTTTCTTGATTTAATTCACGTGCTAGATTTGTTCATTTCTCCAACAAATATTGAATGACCCCTAGTTTTTGAATAATTTTATGATATGGATGTGACTTGAGAGGTGAGAGAGAGAGAGAGTTTACAATGACTACCTATGTCTTGTATTAGATAAGGTGAAATTAGGTCTAAAAATACATCCAAGTTGGGTTTTAAAAGAGTTTCAATCAAATAAGGAAAGTTGCATTCGCACGGGCATGATTATGTATCTGAGCGGTCGTAATATTTTGGTCATAATTTTCTCTTTCGATATCTAATTGAGATGATTCAAAATTGATTAGAAAGCTAACTCAAATGACTATAATTTTTAGAGAAGTAAAATTTCTCCAATTCAAACATTTTATATTCGAAAAATTGGTCTCAATCTCCGACTTAGAAATCTGGAACACACTTTTTGCGATTGGAAATTGATTTGTGAAAAATCATTTTATTGTATTTCACTCCTTTTTTTTTTTACTTCTAATTGCATTCAAATTGACTCCTAACAAACTTCACTTATCGTTTTGTGGTCTAAATCAACAATGAATATGTGCAATATGATCCCGAACTTTGAATTTCTTTCGTTTTCACTCGTTTTTTCGTTTATTTTTTTCCAATTCCATCAATTTGCGTCGAGTTTTACCTAAAAAAATAAAATTAACATCTAGTTAAGTCATAAGTTATCAAAATTTATTACAATTAATCTTATTTAATAGCTCAGATAAATGTATGATGATCACACGTGTACTGTTTGCAAGATTATTTACTTAATTATTTCTTTACAGGCATAATTTCTAGATTACATAATTAAGGCAATTCATCTTGTAATGCTAGTGAATTTATCTCCTAAAACTTTACATGATTATTAGTTGGAATAATACGGGAGCATCTTATTGTCCATGGTTTATTAAAGTATTATTTAAGGGCCTCGAGAAAACTTTTAAATAATTACTATTAAGAATAAAATGCTTCCATTTCTGCTTTAAAAATTGTACAATACATGCAATAACATTGGTACATATGATGTCAACAACCAAGTTCTCCCCATTATAAATGGATTACTGCCAGTTCCTGGTATTTCCCATCTAAAGATTTTTTTATGGTATAATCTATGTACAGTCACTCCACTGCAATGCACTTAGATGAGTATTAAATAATTGTGAGAATAAATTTTCTATTGGAACTCTTTTTGTTATAAATATTAGAACCCTAGCAATGATACTTTATGACATGATTTGTCGATTGTCATCTCAATAAAACGATTTTCTAAGGACTATGTGGGGGGGGGGGGGGGGGGGGG